>VURO01026560.1:0-15509 GCA_015108175.1 Pelvicachromis taeniatus
CTGATCAACTCATCAGATGATATTTCAGTCGAGGTATAACACATGCTGAAATTGCGATGTGTCTGTTAGAGACCATATTGAAATCAGTCCTTCAGTCATTTAACAAGAGGCTGTCCCAGCTTCAGCTTTACAGGCTGCAGCACAGGACCCCTCAGAGCAGAGACACACACACTGGCGTCAGGTTTTGCGGACACTGTTTTTATTATGGCAACACAAACTGCGGTTTCAGCTACAGCTCAGGACGCAGCCACTCCTGCCTCGTAGCCACACACCTCCCGTTGCCTGGCCGTTACTGTTTTGAAAGATCAGACACACAGTTCATTAGTCAGCTGGCCAGGCACACCTGTTCACCACGCACCTCCGGTACCGCAGCAGGCCAAAGACCACACCTCCGCCACGCAGCTGATTGCACCTCCGCTGTCATAATTATCTCGTTATCACGTCCGGTTTTCTCGTGATAACGAGTTATTTATCTCGTTATCACGAGAAAACAAAACCGTTTTCTCGTGATAACGAGATAAAAATATTATTAACGGATACGGCCGTTCTCGGCTTCCGTAGGGCCTCTCTCTCTGTTCTCGACCACGTCTTCAAACTGGAAGAACTCGCCAATATAATTTGTTACAACATGGTTTCTCATTCATTTTTGAGTTTTGTGTTTTTCATACTTGTCACTTTTTAAAATAACTAAATAACAGGAATCGTTGTTATTGGAAGTTTACATCCACTTATCATGGCTATGAATGTCATGGTAATTTGGTGCTTTTAATGATTTCTTTGAACTGCTCTTTTTCCAGGGTGGATTCTTTGTACAGCATGTGAGACAGTTTCATCGTAGCGCTTGATGGTTTTTGCGACTGCACTTGGGGACACATTCAAAGTTTTAGTAATTTTCTGGACTGACTGATTTTTAGTTCTTAAACTAATGATGGACTGTTGTTTCTCTTGAGACTTGATTTCTTTTATATAGTAGAAAAGGTAAACATTTTAGTTAATCACTTTTTAGCTACGCAGCCTGTTTAAATGTTTATATTGTCTCATTGGGACCATTAAAGTCTTTCAAGCATGAAATCCTGATGAATCGTCTGATTATTGCTGCTTTTTGTTTTTCTTTCTCTTCCGTAATGAGTTGAACCTGGGCCTAAGTGTGATCCCGCCCCCATATAAAAGTGTAATCCTGAAAAGACCAGACATAAAGAACAAAGACTTCTGCAGAGCTCAATCAAGCTTTAATGTTACATCAAATCCAAAAACAGTCCCTGATTTCAGTTGCTCATTGCTCATTCATGTGCTTCACAGCTTTAGAGGCCTTGTGGGGAAAATGCTTGTGCTCAGGTTTTAGATGTAACTTCAAAGTTTATTCTTTTAAATGACAATGACAGTCATCAAACAGTGCTGCAGGGTCCCTCGCTGTCCTCACTGTCATCCCACAATCCTCCGCTGCTCGTGGCTGCTGCTGCATGGGTCGCTCGCTGCTGAGCCAGCCCTGGCCTGAAGAGACGGGAGATGTGTTAGGAAATTCCGCTTAGTGATAATATTTAGATTTTATTCAATCGCAAATAATCGCAGTGCAATTTCCCTGAGCATGTTTGATCTACCTGCCTTGGAGAAAGGTTCATTGCTATCACATATTTGATGCTCTTACCTCAAATTTTCTCTGCTCGTGTTGAAATTCTGAAAGTTTTGCCTCGCTGGAGCCTGAATTGGAATGAAACCTTGTCTGTTGTCTTTCTCCGGGGCTGAATCAGCCTGCGTCATGAAGACACATGAAGTTCGGGTACATATTAAAGCATTAACAGGCTGGAAAATCAGTCATGTGGTATCTGGAGATACTTCAAATTAAAACAATTCACCATTTCACATGACAGTCATCTTATTAATCATTGTCATAACAATCACGATGATGCCTCAGATGCTTCTTTAATATCTGTTTAGATAAGACACCCAAGGAATTGACAGTTATAAATGATTTGATCGATGGTTGAAATGTATTTGAGTCACATGTATATTCTCCAAAAGATTTTCTAAATGGCAAATTCGTTAAGATATTATAGAGAATTTTCTGATCCCCTATTTGATTGAAGTCACTATGTGCAGAACAGCAAAGCTTGTTTTAATGGCATTTTCCGCATAAATAAAGAAAACGATGATGTAAGTGGGAGCTGTTGCAGCACTATACCACCTGGAGGTGACAAACTCTGCAAAAAACGGCACTGAAAGGTGTATTAAACTAAAAGCGATGCAATCATAAATACCTGCTTTGATGGATCATCCCAGATTGGCCTGAAGGCACTTTTCGGGTGTAGAGGAGGCGATCCCTTTCTAACGCTGACTAACCTCTTCCCATAGGAGCCGACGAGACACGGCGTTGGCCCGTCCACGTAGGGCCCCGATGGGTTCCTCAGAGGTGGGTGAGGGGTCAGTCTTGGAATCTGCCACCTCAGACACACAGTCCTCTCTCTGGGTGTCTCTTTGACCTGCTGCTGCTGACTGTACGAGGGCTTTAACAGCACCGGCACCTGGCTGTCTTCCTCTTCATCCTCCCCGCTGTTGCTACCCGTCATCTCCCTGCGCAGAGTGCCATCAGGGCTACACGAGGTGACTGAGGAATAGTCGAAGGCAGAGGTGTCATCGGGGTCTGTCTCACAGTCTTCCAGGCTGTGGTTGGTGCAAGCTGCCTCTAGCTCGTTGGTGCCTTTCCCAGTGGGCTGGCTGAAGGTGCCCTGGCCTGAGTCGCTGTTGTCTCCCCATCCTGCTGTGTCTGGAGTGAGGAGGGAGCAGTAGGCGTGTCCACAGTCATGGGCCGGCTGGTTCATGAGGGCCCGGTCTCTTCTCACAGGGCTGCAGGACCAACACTCCAGACGCATCGACTGGCAGCCGTTCACACTGTTGCTGAGGCCGGCAGCCATCTGGTCATCTCTGCTGGCAAAATAAGTAAAATGACCCTACCGTGACATCTACATCCACTGGAAGAAACGAGTGGGTGAAGCTGAAAATTAAACTGTGTGACACTCATGTAGAGTGCTGTAATAAAGTATTGTTTCTCTTTTTTCTTCTTTGTATTTCTCACACTTGAATGCTTCAGATCATCCGACAAATTTTAACATTAGACAAAGATAGCCTAGACAAATGACAAAATGCTGTTTTTAAAAGAAACGTTAAGAGAAAAAAGCGATCCAAATCTACCTGACCCTGTGTGAAAAACGTATTTCGGCCTAAACCTAATAACAAGTTGTTCTACCCTTGGCAACAAGAATCTCAACCTCAAAGCATTTGTGAGACTGTCCTATGACTATGGAAGAATTTTGCCCCACTTTTCTTTGCAGAATTGCTTTATAGCCACACTGGAGGCTTTCATACACGAACAGCCTGTGTAACGTCAGGCCACAGCATGTCAACTGGTTTTAAGTCCAAACTTTGACTAGGGCACTATAAAACTTTCATGCTGTTTTTGGTTTTGTTTATTTAGCCATTCACAGTTGACCTGCTGCATAACCCATGTGAGAACTGTGTTACTTTTACACCACATGTAATATGACACAAACGTTAAACTGTTAAAATTTTCCAAAAGTCTCAGGGATGATCAAGATGTTGTTTGTGGTTGTGGTTGTATAAGAGACGTGCCTTTGTGTTCGTGTTTGGGCCAGCAGTGGTTCTTCTTGGAAAAAAGTTCAAACATCACTTAAAAACAAAACTTTGTATTTATTTGGGTTATCTTTCTCTAATATTAAAATGTATTTGATGATCTGAAACATGTAAGTGTGACAAATATCAAAAAAGCACACAAAAAAAGGAAATCAGGTAGAGTGTGAATGCCTGTAACTGCACTTTACAGTCACAGCACTGTAACTGTAAAGTGTAAAGTAAAAACATGCAAAACATTTTTGCAGGTGAATGCCACTGAAATAGGCTCTTGCTTGAGTTTGATATCAGCACTTTGTGCCACAGCTATTCTCTTGCATGCTTTATTGTTTGACGTTCGATGCGGGTGACACTGACCTCTTAGCAGCAGCGTTTGACTCCCCCCTGGCCTGCTGAGACTCTCTGGTGTGCTGACTCCTCGCGCAACAGTTTGCAGCAGAAACGCCAGCCACAGCATCAGAGGTGCTTTTCATGCAAAGAACAAGAAAACTTGTAAAACTCTAAATGCAGATAAATGCAGACAAAGGGGGACCTATTGTGCTCTTCTGTATTTTCTCACATATGTACTGTGTTATGACGGAAAAAGTTTCAAATAATTAGGTCAGCATATGTGCAATAAGCTCAAACACCGCTCTAAATGCTTGGTTTCAGACAGTTTTTCTACTAATGGAGCTTTATGATGTGAATGAGTGTGGAAATCCTAACTATGGTCATCTCGGGCACATAGACACCCACAACCACCTATTTACAGCGGGCAGCCAATAACAAAGCTGGCCTAAAGAGGACTAAAACAGTTGGTTTTACACAGAAGATGAACTGAGGTCCAGTATATGATAAATAATCATTATTTTTGAACTATGATTCATGCAAAACTGGTCTTAATAGAGTTCAAAAATAAAAACATGGAGTTGAAAATTGACAGATAGGTCCTCTGTAAGACTTATATCAGCAACCCAAATAATCTGATATCGTTCATAATGCTCTCACCTTTGTCCAGCTACTTCTCCTTCTTCCCACTGGACATCTTCCTCGAGAATTACATGGCAGCGGGATAAAATGCTCCTCAGAGCTCGCTCAGTTCCCAACAAGAGGCTGCAGTCGGGATGCTCCTTACCAGTCCACTGCAAGAGGTTCTGGAGAAGGAACAGTAAGCTGTCAGGTCAAATCCTAACTAAATTAAATTAAATTAATACACTGAAAGTATCTGTAGATCTTAAAAACTGGATTTGCTCTGTCTGCTGACTCACCTGAATGTGACTCAGGTAGCTGTGTATGCGTGCGACAGGTGCCAACAGCAAGGAGAGCAGTTTCATTTCTTCTCTCTCCATCTGGCTGCCCTGTAAAACAAGATGCTTTCTGGTGTCTTAAGAGCATTTTAGCTGAACAATGGTAATGGTAAATCTCTTGAAATACCTGCAAAATTTGACTCTTGTCAGGATGGTTGAGTCTCTTGAACTCGAGTGATAGAAATGACGCCAGGGTCGTCGTGTATCCGAGGTACATGTCTGAAAAAGTTGTCTGGACAACACAAATGAGGTAGAATATGAAAACCTGTTTATCAATGGAAATGAAAGATAGACTGAAATCATAGAAACGTCATCACAGAGCATTGCCTTACATCATTGTGACCAATAAGCTGCACCAGGATGTCTCCAACCAGAGATTTCCAGTGTTCAGCTGATAAGCGCTCCTGCAGGGTGTTTCTGAAGAGCAGATGGCGCTGTAACAGCTGCTCCACAAACTTCAAATACGTCTGACTGGATCACAGAAAACACACAAGCATACACACTGTCTTTTACCACAAAATGGAATTTTCTGTAACTCACAGTGACAAAGAGGGTCACAAATCCTCTCCAGCACTTACTATGGCTCTGCAGACATGTGGTGAGCCGGCGGGGTCTTGTATTTGTCGTACAGCTGGTTTAAGGTTGACACATATTCCCACTCAGAGTGCAGGAGCTGCATCGCGACCTGATGGCGTGCATCTGTGAAACCCAAAGAAAAAAGAAAAAGTTGATGAATCTGCAAAATTAGAAAGAAAAAAAAAAGAATTATGCACGTATACGAGGGATGTGTGAACTCGCCTGTGCCTTCACTGAGACCGGCTTTGAGGCCCTGCAGGAAACAGTGGAGGAGCAGTTTTCCTCTGGACAGACAGGCAGGTGGGGCAGATGAACAATCACAGTGACGTTGTACACGCTCCGGCTCAGCTGGATCGCTGCTGCACAGCAGGGGACAAATAGCAGCATTTACTACTTACAACCTTACCTAAAAACATTTACAGTCTCTACTGTGCATTTATATCACATATCGAATTGCTTTATAATTCAAGTTTTGCAAAACTTAAAAAAGGTGTTGCTCCTACAGATAAAATGTTCGAGAAATAAGCCTGCATTGACTAATACAGGTCCAAACTGCTCATGAGGCAAAGATGAGATGTAAGGATGAAGTCAATGATGGACTGTTAGAGGCTACAAATCCTCTGAGCTGTGCTTTAATGATACCATGCTGATTTTTACACCTAGGTATGGCAGCAATAGCAATGTATTCTTCCAGGGTTGTGGTACACGTGTACCTTTCTCTTTGCTTGGATGTGGAGCTCTTTCCATCCTGCTGAGGTCTGTGTCTGTTGCTGTACAGCTGCACAATCTGACACCTCATCACACTGAGTTCCTCCTGTAGTTCACAAAGCACTGATGCTAAGCGTTTGGTCTAGTATCATCACTTTGCAGTGTAATATCAGAAACCTCTTGGGTTCATTTTTAAGACTTACCTTCAGTGAGTCGACTAGAGCCTCCAGCCTTAAAGCTTTTTTCTGACAGCTCCTCCTGTTCTCCTCTAGCTCCTCTCTCAGGTATGTGTCTCCATGTTGGATCTGACTGAGCTCCAGCAGAGCGTTGGTGAACCCCGACTTCAGCTCCGAGACCATGCATTGTAACTGGAGGGGATGACATAGTATCGTCTAAACTCTATTTTGGTCATCAAATTTCAACTGATATGTCTCACAAAACCAGGCTGGATGATGAGGGAAGTTGCAGAATACCTTGGAGATTTCAGTAACAAGCTCTGCCTCTTGAGGCTTCATGACCTGTGCAGGGAGATAAACACAAACACATTTATAATCACAGTGTGTTTGCTGACACTCACTGATTAATGTGCACACACGGTGTCCCATATGAGCTTTCTTAATTTTCCAGCAATCAGAAAGCTTACTGTGAAGACAAGACCAGAGCGATGCTTTTGACAGTTTGTGCTGAGAGAAAAAAACTCTACTCTTGTCTTCGCAGTCATCGTTATGATTTACAAAATCCGAAAAACTCAGATGGAGACCAAGCAAGAAAGTCAACCTATCTGTCTTTCATCAAACTAAACCTTTTTTTTTTTTTAATTATTCAAAGAACCTGATTTAATGACTTCTGCGTCTTGTTTGTTTGTGGTACCTGCTCAGATGTTGCCCCTGCCAGCAGTCCCTCTGCTAAGGAAGTAGCAAGCCAGCCAAAGAGCTCAGCCCTGCAGGGGAAATGGCTGCATGAGCCAAGATCCCTCTTTATAAGTCTGCTGACAGAAGGAGAGGCAGGGATCATCAAAAAAGACAAATTAAATATGCATTAAATTCATTTTTTAAATTCTTAAATAAACCAGATAAGATCACTTTATTATAGAGATTCATTATAGCCTTACAATTATTTCTAATCCTGTGGAATAATCCATATCATGTTTTTTTTATTCCAGAATGCTAGATTCTGATTTACAGAAACAAAAACAAAAAAAAGAAAATCACTGTTATGAACACACATATATATATATATGTTAGGGATGTCCAAATATCCATCAATCCACTCACAATACATGAGCGAAAAGCTGATTGTTGACGTAAACAATGTTAAAGAAAGCTAAAGCAGCTCACCTCAGTCAGAGCTCCTCAATAACGTTTCTTCAGACATTCGAAAGAGGTCCAGTAAATCCTAAAAACCTCCGTTTTTCTGCTGTTCTAACGTCAGAACTGGTTTGCAGTGCGAAGGGTCGTGAGGCTGTGTGTGCTGCTCTGTGCAGACAGCAGATGTCCTGCATGACGCTCAGTGAACTATGAAGCAAGTGTTGCTTCATAGTGGATTGCCCGTTTGGTGCTGTTGTGCAAATGTGCTCTGTTTTTCAATTTATTAAACATATTTAAATTGTTGCAATGTCTATATTTTATTGACATGACACTTAAATAGACGTCCAATGGTGTTCAATATGTAAATGGAAAAACTGCTAATTTTTATTTGTTTGGTTGTTATATGCCTTATAGGCAAAAATCGACGTATTATTATTTAGAAAATATGTGTTTTTCAGCACCCACACCCCCACCATAAATAATGTCCATATGTGCGCTGACTTAGAGTATGTTAAGCAAATAAAAGCTGTATAAATATTTGACATAAATAAATAATTACTGCATTATGTTGAGTTGTCACCTTGTGCCTGCTGTTAGTGTTTGACATGTAAGTAAATAAAAAGATTTCATCGTTAAATTGATGCAAAAATTGGCGCACAAGAATTCACCACAATGCAGGAAATTGTCAAAATTTCTTTCACCTAAGCCATTTCTTGAGAAATACATTTTGCAATGCCTGTTTTTTTGTATTGTGTGCACAGTACATTTCACAGTACATAATTAAATAGGCTTGAGATATGAACATTAGTATAGGAATATTATATGTGTATATATTGTATATAGAACCCTGTAACACCCAGTCTGTTTAATTCTAAGACCATCCGATTTTGTGTAATTTGTAGTTTCATGTTTATTCCGCCCGCCTCGATGACTCCACTGGATAAATCGAACGCACGAGCTTCTGTTTTGTTTTGCCCTGGGTTGTGGCCAAGCGTCATTGTTCGAATCTGATTGGCTGCGTGCTTCATGGAGTTTTTAAATTGTTGCAGCTGCCGACAGACTCACGGAGCTGTCAAAACAGTCGCGAGGAAAATCGCGTGACCGGTGAGAAATCACGTAAACTACTCCGATATGCTGAATATTTACTCACACACGTGTATTTCTGTGAAGCTACAGAGCTTTCTGTTTGTTTTTGCTGTTGTTTATTTTGGTTTATTAAAATTTTCGTCTTTTTTGTTATCGTGTTCTGATATGAGCTGCACAGCTAGCGTTAGCCAGGTTCGATGTGAAATAAACCGCCAGTTCTGATGATAATGTTTATAATAAATCAAACTTTATATTTATAGGAAATTGTATACGTTTTAAATATTGGAGAATCATGTGTGTAGATTTTCTGTTTAGCTTGAGGCGGACGGATTGGTTTAAAGCCTCGAGCTGCTCACCTTGTGCTTATTGTCACTAGAGGATCATACATCCACATATTAACCTGACTTCTACATAAACCTCTTCAATGCTTTAATAATGGCAGGCTTAATGTCAGGGCAGTTGCATTGTGTTTGAATATCATTTACTTTACATCATCATTGCCAGTGTGACATCACGTGGATATATATTTTTTGTTAATAAAATGGTCAGAAAAAAAAATGCATAGAGTTCTGCTAAATGATCACACATATTTATTACCACAGCAAGCTTGTTATGGCAGGAAATAGATTACATTTTGATATTGCAATGGACTTTTTTTTTTTTTTTTTATCTCCACATGTCTGACATTACACTGATGTGAATTTATGTGGTGATTATTCAAAACAGTATAATTCATGATATATTGTTGAATATTATCAGAACCAGTAAAAGTGTAAGTAGCCTAACATAAGTGAACTTTAGTGTGTCGTTTTCTCAGCTGTTTGGGGGGGGGGTGCTGAAGAAATGAGGACAAGCCAGTTTGATTCCTCATCTGAAGATGAGGTTGGAGAAGAGGAGCTGACTCCACTGCACATCTCGTGGTAAGTATGATGAATCTAAAAGCTGGTTGGATGTCCGCTTGTTCTTGCTGATTTGGACACAAACAAATATCACTCTGCTAACATGCAGTAAAATTGGTTTTCATTGGCTTTAAGGTTGCCTCTGTCCATAGTAGGGTGCCCGCAGTTTCTTGGAATATGTGCACTACCAGGTAAAATAATTTGTTTACTATATTTGCTTATTTTTCCAAGGTATTGTGTATTGACTTTTTTTTTTCCTGACTTTTTTTTTTGTTTTTGCTTTTGTTGACTAAAGGTTGCAAATACAAACAAATCCGCAGATGTCTGCAAAGAGATATTGGTAAGACAGCGCTGATCCTTAATAGTGCTCAACAAGTGGTTTTAACAGATGTAAATAGCATTTACAAGCAGATGTTTGAATCTGACCACTTAATCCAGAAGCTAGATTTCAGCATATATTTTAAATGTTAAACATTACTGTGTACTGTTAGATGTAGAAAACCTTGACTTTGTAATAATAATAATTAACAATCTTTGTTGTCATTGCACATGTACAACAGTATTGAATGCAACCCTGTTTGTACTAAAGTTTGTCAATTTAGACTATGTTAGTATTTTTGGAGTCAGAAGTTAACATATTTGGACAAAAGGATAGAGTGTCATCTTATGCAGCCTACATTAATTAACTGTGCAGATACCTTCTAATTAGTGCATGTTAGCAAACTAATAAAATCCTAGACCAGAAGTTGAGCACAAACTTGATAGTGGATAGTTTTTAACTTCATGCAAAACATTTTATTCGCCTATCTATCTGATTTGTGATTTAATTTTTGCACAGTAGTTTATAAATAGTATGTTTATGCAGAAATAAGCCTTGAGTTGTGGAAAACATGTGGTTAAAACTTAAATTGGATAACTGTAGATTTTCCAGTTTTACAAGAGAAACTTCTGTTCTTGTTAATAGAGGAGCTCCAGAACCAGGGGGTGCAGGATGTGTTTGTTTTCTGCACAAGAAGAGAGCTTAGCAAATACAGGGTTCCTTCTCTGCTGGAGGTTTACCAGCAGGGTGGCTTCAGGGTCCACCACATGCCTTTCCTAGATGGAGACGCACCTGAGCTGAAGCAGTGCTGCCAGATCCTTGAGGAGCTGCAGGTCAGTCTCAAGAATGACAGGAGGACGGTGATCCAGTAAGTCAAATCTGAGTTCAGTTTAATGTTCCACACAATGCTTGCTTAGCGTGTAGTACTGTGCAACAGTCTTAAGATATATATATTTGAATCTTTTGCTAGTAAAATGGGGGATTTATTGAAATGTGAAACATGTAAACACAATATAAGATGAAGAAAACAGTTTGTACAATTTGAAAAAGCTCGAAAGTGAATATTTGACATAACCACCTTCATTCTTCAACACATCCTCCACTAACTTGAGAAAAATATCATGTTTGTAGTTTCATGAATAGTTCTCCTGGCTTCTTGAACGACATTCAAAGCTCTTCTTTGGATGTTTGCTGCCTTTTGTTCTGTTCTGTCAAGATGATACCGCGCTGCTTTAAAAATGTTGAGCTCCAGGCTCTGTGGAGGCCAGTCCATGACTGATGTGTTCCACTATGCGCCTTTCTATCCAAGAATGCATTTGCTGCATTGGGTGTGTTTTTTGAATCATTGTTACGTCTCACGTTTCCGGCTAATCGCGGTTTTGGACTCACCTTGTTGGTGCAATTATATTACATTTGGCATTTTCTGTAGATACAATGGCAGAAATCCTTCTGAAAATGTTCAGGTTCAAGCACTGGACTCAAAACAAGTGAAAAAGAAGTCCAAAGAAAAACATCAGATCTTCAGAAAGCCTGGAGAACTATTGTTAAAGACCCTTAAAAAATTACCAGAAAGTCTGACTGCTAGAAAGCAAAACATAAAGAAATGTGGGGTGGCTCAATATTTTAAGTAGAAAGTAGAAGCCTGTAGTTACAAATTATACGGTAAATAGATTTCCATAATAAGATGGTGAATATTAGCTAAACTGCTGGGTGGTTCTTTGATCCCTTCGAGTTATAAAAGTTGGCTGGCTTGCCAGTTTTATAGCAACACAATTATTTGGTTTTTCAGTTTCCAGTAAAAGTGTTGACAGAATGCAATTTTATTCTGATTAAGCTTTTATTTTACACATTATCAGGGTTAAACAGAGATGCCTACAGCAGCAGATCAGATTGGATAGTAAAGAGAGGCGTTTGTGTTGCTCTAAAAACCAGGAGATGTGAAGTCAGCTGAGCTTTTACTGCTGTTGCTAAAAGGCCCCTGAGAGGCTCACAACTGTCCCAGAGAGCTTATAAAGCTGCTCGCTAGGCAACAGGAGGAAACTTGTTGTCCTGGACTTGTATGATATGAATGGGTTTTTATTTTAATGCTGAGAGGCATCGCTACCACAGTATTCCCTGTCTAATAAAGGACACCTTGGTGTCATAAAAGTTTGAAGTGCCAGATGGCATCATATCACCACAAATACATCTATTTTCAGCTCCTCATGACACCGTTCATTATACAACACAACAGTTTGTTCTTTAGCTGTTGATTTCATTGGATTTCCCCATCTCCTCAGCTGCTACGGGGGCCTGGGACGCTCTGCGTTAAGTAAGATTATTATTCTTTTATTTTGAAAATTTCTATCCTATATTCTCTATCCAACATCGGAAATGTCATGTAACCTGTCACCGCACCCAAAACATGGGTGTTTTTTTGCCCTCCAGTCGCTGCCTGTCTGCTGCTTCAGCTCTCTTTCACAATGACCCCAAACAAAGCCATCGAAATCCTCAGGCAGCACAGAGGAGGAGGAGCAATACAAACAGTGAGGGTGAGCCGGTGCTTTTCTTCTTCTTTGTCTGTGGTTTTTAAGCGGTCATTTTGCTGCTTTTGTCAGTTTATTATAAACTCATGTATTTTTGTACCTTGCAGAGACATATGACGGTGTGAAATTGGCACGATTGATAAATTAGATTGAATAGAATTTATAAGCCCTGCGACAGACTGGTGACCTGTTCAGGGTGTACCCTGCCTCTCACCCTAAGACTGCTGGGATAGGCTCCAGGCTCCACGCGTCCTTGACAAGGATAAGCGAAAGAGAACTGATGGATGGATAGAATTTATTGTCATTGTGCACGCATAACAAAATTGTGGTTAAAAATTAACTCTATTATCAAAACGCCCAATTGAATCTGCTCGAGAAAAGAAAAGCATAAACGTGGAAGAACTATAGACTGTATGTAAAAGATGGACGTAGCTACTGAGCCTCCTACCAGTGGGTTGTGGTTTGTCTTTTGAAGCCTCAGCTTTGGCAGATGTCGCAGGCAAGCAGTGGATCTGACTGAGAAACTGTGAATACTGTTACTGTTACATACTCATATGAAAGCGGTTTGCTATTCACCTTATTCTACATGTGAACAGTCACTGCTATGTCACTGTTACTCTAAACAGATTGTAATAAGATTTGTAACTAGTGACTAAAACCAGAACCTTATGATTTTGAGGTAACTTTCTGCTAGAAGAGTCCTGGGGCTCTAAATTATAAATGTGAAAAAAATAGGAAAAATACTGCTTATGTAAAACAATCAATTTACACCCAACTGTCGCTTTATTAGGTACAGCTTGTTAGTACCTGATATTGGGTACTAGCAATGGGTTGGACTCCCTTTTGCCTTCATACCTGCTTTAGTTCTTCATGCCTCAGATTCAACAAGGTGCTGGAAACACTTCTCAGAGATTTTGGTCCATATTGACGTGATCACATGAATCACATCACACAGTTCCTGGAGATTAAATTGAGATCTTGTGACTGTGGAGGCCATTTGAATACAGTGAACTCATTGACATGTAACTTTACTGTTTTTTTTTTTTTTTTTTATTGCTATGAACTGTCGGTCAATCAAAACACCATCAATTTTAAATAAAGCCTTTGAATTTATGAACAAAGTATCATCACAGCATTATGTAGTCTCTGATGTATGATCCCTTAGTATTTACTGATTTTTCCATTTACCAGCATCTTTTTATTTTTCTGTAGCAATACAACTTTCTTCACGAGTTTCGGGAAAAGTACACAGCCTACGAAGAAAGTGAAGTTCGCTTGGAGCGCTCCGTGTCTCGGTGATTACTCCTCCTTCCTACAGAGCTGGAAAAGTCTTGAGCTCCTCAAGTTTGCTTGTTTGCCAGTGATGCTTTCCTGATTGTGTGGTGGAATGATTATATTCTTCAGAAATGCACTTTAGAATGAACACTGTAATATATTGCTTTTTATCATCCTCATTATAATTAACTAAAAGACTTGATGAGGAGATACTGCTTTATGTTATTAGATGGAAAATGTTTTGTTTATATTGCAAATAAAACAATGGTGAGCGTGTTAGAAGTGCTATGTCAGCTGGGAAATGTATGTGTGTACTTTCCAATTGTCTTTTTATTAAAGGGGAATAAAACTGCACAAGAGCTTTTCAGACATCAAATCTGTCTAAATGTGGAGCTTATCAGTTATTTCTAAAAGATGTTGGTTGTAAGACCTGATGTTCTTCATTGAAACCAGAAATGACTAAAATGGGGTAAGTCTTTGTGAAGTAAATCTAATGATGAAATTAGGCTTGTATGAACTGTAACAGTTCTTTCCTAGTAGCACAAAATTGAATGCTGCAAAGTCAAGTTATGTTTTATTTTTCATCATATTAAAATATCCCACAATTTATATTTTTCTATCTACACTATATAACTAAAACCACTTGTGGCAGTGAAATCCAAATGATGTTTGGATTTCCTCTGTTCATGCCCTACATTTGCCGTTAAGACGACCTTCCCTGTCATTTTGTTAAGTAGTACATCTTTGGATGTTTGCTGATACAGTGCTTAAGTAATGTCGAGCTCTGCGGAGGCTAATCTACGACTGATAGTGTTGCGTTGTGTGTTTTTCTACCCAGGTATGCTTTTACGGCATTGGCAGTGTCTTTAAATGAAGCTGTTGTGAATCAGATGCTTTCCACATAGTACTGCAAGGTGGAGCACAATCCCACAGTACTTTTCTGCATTCATAACTCCATCAATTTTGACCAGAGCTCCAAGACCACTGGCTGAAATGCATCCAAATGCATCACAGAGCGTCCACCATGGTTTACAGATGGGAGTAGACGTTCATTGTTGAATTCATCACTCCAGAACACCTGGTGTCACTGATTTTCAGTCCAGTTCTTGTGTAATTTGACATACCTCAGCCTTTTCTATTGCTCTCATTTAAGAATGGCCTCTTGACAGCCACCCTGATCTCTGTCAAACTTATCTTTGGCATTTTTAATAGATTAAACTAAAGAAATGGGAATGTTGTGTTTTGGTGACAGGGTACTAGTAACTGGTTCTTGGTTTTTTTGTAGACAACACTGGCTCATAGGTTGTCAGGTGCCTTTTTATACTTAAATGATCATAGGCCAGTGTTATATGGCTTAACAAAAAAGAATTCACTAGCTGGGACCACATCCTCAGTTACAATGAGCAATGAAGGATGAGGAACTGTGAACTAGTGCTGCGGTTTGAGGAAGGCCTCAAAGGGGACTGGCAGGGGCTCCTGGGCCGGGTAGACCCCCATGTACTAACGAGAAGTGAATGGGAGAGGGGGGAGGGGCATGAAAATGAGAACAGCAGGTATTGGTGAAGGGGGCATATATAGCCTAAGGGTCATGAATGAGGTGTGGTCCCACTCCTGAAATTCAGTTTTGCCTAGAAATAACACTCCAGTCCACGTTAACAGAGCAGGATCGTTTATTTAGATTCAAATAAAGTTTCCTAGGTGTAATTTGATGGGATCTAACACATAAAACCTTTTATTTGAATGTGACAAATGATAATCCTTTTCCCTGATAAATTTACATGTTAGACATGACAATAAACAATCTAACATGAATGAAAAAAATTTGCAGTGGCCTAAAACATCAGTCTAGATTCTGATTCTGGAGATGAGCGATTCAGCAAGGAGTG
>VURO01026560.1:37265-63992 GCA_015108175.1 Pelvicachromis taeniatus
AGTGGTGGACAGAGGAAGTTAGTCTTATTTATTTGCTGCTGAAGGAGGATTCTTTTTTTTTTTTTTTTTTCAATAAAGACGGAGTTGGGATGATTATTTCTGTCTCTTTGGCTCTGCTGGGGTGCTAAACAAATATAAAACAGAATAATAAAGTATTCAGAAGTAGCTCTGAAAAATGTATTCTTGTCTTTCAGCCCAGATATAGGCCACCGTATTAAGCAATGAGCAATGAACTCAGCTTTTCAGTTGGACAAGGACGTCACTTCCAGATTCAACATATGGTTTGATTAGTGCCAAAGACTCAGTATATACATAATATTCAGCTAAACTGCTCGATGTATTGTTTTAATTAAGTGCAATATGATATAATTTACACTTTTACTTGACCCATGTTTACAGCATCATGACACCTTTTATGATCTCTAATAAAATTATGATTTGATCAAAACACTTGTAAGTTGTTTCCATGATAATAATAAATTGTATTTTTTTTTTTTTCTGTTACTTTGCTCAGCTGTTGTAAAAATGTAGTGAATGTACTTTTCTGTCATTGCCGTGACCAGTCGTTGCTACTTGTGTAATAGTGCTGGAACAACTGAAGGACATAATGACTCACTTGGGTGTTGCTGTAGGAATGCGGGCAGGGTCAAAGTTTTGACTAGTGCTTAAATAAAATCCTCTACTGTACTTCATTAGGCATGCTGCTGTGCTTTGCTAATTTAGGACTCAGTAATCAAATGTTTTATATGTGCATTTTACTTGGAAATCATACAATTGAATTGTGACACATAAAGTGAATATCTACACTGAGAACAGTAAGTGCATTGTCATGGTTTAAAATGGAAGTATTTCTTGCAGATGGTGCCGTACGATCTCCCCCTTCATGCTGGAATAATGCCACGACTTGTAATCACAATAATAGGGGAGCCTCTTCCCTGTGCAGACAGGTACAGTAATCATCCAGCATCTGAGCTGCTAATAGCAATCCAAAACCGGATACTTCAGCTCATAATAAAGGGGACCTATTATACTTATTTTCACCTCCAACTGTTTATTGGACACCTCTATAGTAGAATAGATCAAAAATAATCCTTATTTGTTGTATACTGAGCATAGGATAAGTCTATTTTAGCACTTCAAGCCTCTGATTGGCTGCCCCTGCTTGAACAGCAGGTTGGTGAAGTGTCTGTACCTTTATAGGACCGTGTTATATGAAGAGAAGTGTAATAGGTCTCCTTTAAAACCCATCTATTTGCATTGTGAGGATACTCTTTAAAATGTGTATCACCATATTTTGTTAAACCGCTTAACAGCAGCATTTCTTTCTACTAATCCTTTGCTGGTTTTTTTTTTTTACAGGTTCAATGTTGACTTTATCAAAGGTCCAGATGTAGTCTTTCACTTCAACCCTCGTTTTAATGAGCAAACAATTGTTAGAAACTCCAACATAGGTGGATACTGGGGGCCTGAAGAGCGGGAAGGAGGGTTTCCATTTGTCCAGGGACAGCGTTTTGAGGTAAGTTAGTATAAAATCTTATTCTTTCTTTTTTAAATTAACTGATTAGATTAAGGAGACGACATTTAACAGAGGCCCCAAATTTAACCGATGATTTTGTTCAGCTTACACCAGTGTAATTTTTCCCTCATGTTAGTCTGGTTTGGGTATATATGAGCACTATTATGCACATTTTCTGACTTCAGTTCAGAATATGAGGCTTGTGGTGAGGAAGAAGAGGGTGAGGTGGAAATGATGGTGGATGGAGACTTAACAAGAAGGAGATGATGGAAATATACAAGTGCAAATGTTAAATGATCAAATATGCTTTGTAGGCGCCATTTGTGACCTTTATATTAAAAGTAACTTATTAAGTGTACTACGCCTGTGGCTGGTCTCTAGCCACATACATAAAATGCAAGTAGGCAGAACGGCGATGTCCGTCTGGGTCACTATTCAAGATGCTGGGCCAACATGGCGACTTCCACAAAGTGGAGTTTGCTCCTGTATATTTTTAAGGCATTAATTCTAAGTTGACAAGAACACCTCATAATTACACACTAGTCAGTGTATATTTATGATTACGACATTATTTTTTCTATTAAATAACATTATTGTACCTTTAAAGACTGCAGAGTTTTGTGCTCTTGTGTAAGTCGCTGTGTAGTAAAGCTCAGTTCTGTAGTCTTCCAGACCTCAAACTCACCTAACCAACATAAGCTTGTATTGGTTTAACATTATAACAGTAAGTTGCATTTTAAGCTTCAGCTAATGGCTATTTCAAATATTAATGTTTGGTCGAGGGGGGCGGTTTCTGTCAGTCTACCAACCAATTAATTAGCACACTGGTGTCTCCTGCAGCTGAAGATCCTCGTGGAGGAAGACATGTTCAAAGTGGCGGTGGACGGCACCCACCTGTTGGAGTACGAGCACAGAGTCGGTGGCCTGGAGGAAGTGAACCTTCTGCGAGTGGCCGGCGATCTCGTCCTCTACAGCGCTTCCCCGAGCATGATCTGAACCCACGGCTGAAGCATGTGCTGTACAGGCACCCCGAGTCAAACTTTACCACTGTATTTGAAATCTTTTTTAAATACTTGGTCGCATTGCAAAGCGCAATCGTTGCCCACCTGGCACATTTGTCACAGAACAGCCCTGGTCTGTACGCCATAATCCTTTTTTCTTTTTTTTAATAGTTGCTCTAATCCAATTAATTTTTATCACACATGAGAATCTTCACCAGTAAAAGAGCTTAAAAAACTTAAAATAGGTATTTTGGGGAGAAAAACTAATTTATGCTTAATGAAAGGCTTGTAGGATAAGAGGAAAGGCATGACAAGTCCCAAACATTTCAAATATTTCCCACTGGTATCTTGTTTTTTGTTTACATGTATGTAAATCATTCTGTCTCTGTAACTGCATGAGAGTGATGCTGAAAATCAATTCCTTCTCATCTGCTGGCATGCAGACATGCTGTAGAGTGGAACAATGATGAAGTTTCTTAAAATGCACAGAGTAATATAAAGAGAATATGTGCTCGTCCTTTCTTCAGCAGTAATCCTCCTGAGCTCTCAGGCTGGAGGGTCAAGAAAATATTTAAATGATTATGATTTCATGTTGAAGTCAAAACCCTGATGGTAAAAAGACATATTAAAGGCTCGTATTAAACAAAAATGTGGAGGGATGGGGTCTCAGTTTGTTGCCAGAGCTGACACTGTTGAGATTATAAATTAAAAGGAGCAACAAACGAGAAAAATGACTGGTGAAAGAAGATCGTTCACTTCTCCTGAGCTTCTGACGTGCACTTATAATAAATACAAGTTACCCCACTTACTTTTTTCTAACCGAAAGCCAGGGAATCAGTTCCTGTGTTACTGATGGTGTAAGTTTGTATGTTTGACTGAATTTATATATCGCACCCCTGTGGTGCAAGTGCCAGATTCTCATTTTCAGCGATAGCACTCACTGAATGAGTGCTATCACTCAGTACAAAATAAAAACATTTCAACCTTGGACACATGGCTTACTTAACTCTCATGTGGCGTTCATGTTATGGCTACTCTGCCTGCGTTGGCACATCTGCTGGATTATTATTACTGGGTTATTAAATCAGAATACACATAAGTTGATCCCAATTCCAAGCAATACAGATCAGATTTATAGTTCCAATTTCCCTCTGTTAGAGTACATTCATTAAAAAGTTACTACTTAATTTTTGTGATATGAAAAACGATTATATCTAAGGTGCGGGTGGAAAAAACATGTTTAGCTTGAATACATTTTACTTCTTTAACCTGAATTAGAGAGTGAACAGATTGATGTTAGTCTATATGAAAAGCCTCTGTGAGCAAATGGCATTTTTGTACCAATCTATGCGACTCGTGTATGTGTTGCATGTATTTCTTGTGTCTTCATGGCTGTCTTTGGGCCACACGTTGCAGCTCATGTTTTGGTTGCTACTGGATCTATAACAGAATTTAGACCAGGAACAGCCACCGTTCAAGATGATTTTTTTTTTTTACCTTGTTTCTGCGATAAAAATGGCAGTCATGTGGGGTGCCTCATGCCTTGAGCAGAAAGACCATGCAGGTTCACAGTTTTCTGATATTTTCAGTGCTGTGGAAAAATATTTGCCCCATTCCTGATGTCTTATGTTTTTGCACATCATCAAAACAAATTTGAATTGCTGGTGTGTCAATGATCATTGTCCTGCTACATAACCCGAGTGAGCTTAAGTTTCAGGGCACAAACTGAGTGCTAGACATTCTCCTTCAGGATTTCCTGGTAGAGAGCAGAATTTTTACTTTAGGGGTCACCACAGAGGTCATCTTAACCCTCCACACATCCTCCTTCACTACATTCATGAACCTTCTCTGTGGGTTTTCCATGCCCGCTATCCCTCCTCTGCACATGTCCAAATTATCTCAACCTATGTTTCCTCCTGGTAACTCCCAACACAAATCTTACCATCGTCAACTGCTGTCCTTTTGTCTCCTGCCACCAAACCATACATCTTGTAAAGCTTTCCTTTCACTCTTGGTGCTATCCTTCTGTTAGAAGTCACACTGGACACTCTTCTCCACCCACTCCACCCTGCCTGCACTCTGTTCTTCAGCTCTCTTGTGCACCGTCCATTGCTTTGGATGGTTGGCTGCGGGTATTTAAACTCACCCACCTTCACTACTTCTACCCCTTGCCCCTTCACTAGTACGCCTGTCTCCTTCCTATTCACACACATGTATTCTGCCTTGTTTCTACTCAAATTTCTGATCACACCAGAGCATACATCAGGTTCACTGCCTAGATATCTCCACAGGTATGTCACCACCACCCTTTGCACTCTTTACAGCTGCTCCTCCTTACTAATTCTTTTCCTGATTCACTAACTGATTTCCATCTGTTCTTCTTTCTCTTTTAAGTATTTTACTGATCAACTCCTCGAAGCACTCCTTGCACCTCCTCAGCCCACTCCCTTCACTCGTTAACTCTGATATTGAGTGTTTTTTATTAACCTATCTCTGATTTGCCTCCGTGCCTTCCAATTCGAAACTCAGCCTGCAGTTCCGCCTCTCGCCGTCAGGGGGCACTGCTACAGCTCTGTCTGCGCCCGGCGGTGGAAGCAAATCGAAACTCTTCAATGAGTTCACATTCAGATAAATAAGTTTGTCCCTCTTCTCTGAAGATTTATTTTACCAGGTTGACGTTTGGGCATAATGAACGGCTCTCTGGACGCTTCTTCCAAAGTGGAAACCATAAAGCTGAAGCGAGGACCGGCGGGTAATGAGATACATTTTCGGACAGTTATCAGTGGATAGCACCGCTACTAGCTAGCTGCGTATAACAAAAATCCAACACATCGCTGTCAGGCTGCTCAGTGTCCTGAAGCTAAAGGCTAATTTGCAAATAAAAGCGACTAAACCTCATGTCGTTGTGCGCTATGGTGTGGTGTAAGCAGAGGAAGTGGCTTATCGAGGCCGACTGAGCATTAGCAGCTGCCTTATTTGCAAAGGAAATGCTGATTTATGCACTTTGACCCGGTGTTAAAATCTTTAAAAGTTATCGGCCCCGTCACACTGATGGACATCTCGTTCATAGACACCAGTGGTTTATTTATTTTACAAACTGTTGTCTCTCGTTTACACTCGGTTATGTAACATTTTGTCAGGTTGGTCTCTCTTTTAATCTGCTCGTCTAAATAGCAGTGCAGCTTTGGAATATTTCCTCTTGAACTTTGATCTACTTGGATAAATATTATTGATTGGATCAGCAGCTGCTGGTGTGGTGAACCTGAAGATTTGTGCATATACTGATTACACTAATGTGCTTTCTTTTGAGGTTTGGGTTTCAATATAGTTGGGGGCGTGGACCAGCAGTATGTGTACAATGACAGTGGTATATACGTGTCTAAAATCAAAGAAGATGGAGCAGCAGGCCAGGATGGAAGACTACAGGAGGGCGACAAGATCCTCTCGGTAATAAAAGCTTCATGTTTTTGCTTAGGAATGAAGAGAAACACATTACATGCATTCGCCAGGGTCTTTTCTCTTCACAGCTCACTAATAGAAAATGAAACCAGATATATGCTGGAGCACAGGTTGAAAGTGATCTTTTACTTATATATATTTTTTTTTAACTTTCATCTGTTCTAGATAAACGGAGTTGTGCTAGAAGGCCAGACACACAAAGCCGTGGTGGAGCTGTTTCGGTCGGCTGGAGAGGAAGTGGAGCTTCATGTACAGAAAAAGGTTAGAGTCAGGAGTATTTATTTATTTAATTTTTTTTTTGTTCAACTTCATTTAAATATAGCTTAATTGTCCACGCGCCTGGAATACTGTCTGTTTGCTCCGTGAGGCATTAAGGTAGCGCAATAACAACTTTGTAAAATGCTTTTTAAAGAATAGTTACAAAGTACTTCACAGTTTGAATAAAACATTCGCTCATTTTTTTTTTTCTTAGAGGGGAAACGAGAATTGGATGCACAAATTTGAATTCGTTTGGGATTTTCTCTTATCCTCATTCACATACACTCACTTAAATCTCTTAAGTGCTGTTGAAGGTTCTACAGTGTCTTTTAGCTTGACAAGGCCGAGGCCCATTAACTTACCATTAGTGATCATGTTTGACTACAACTGGTAGTCTCCTTTTGTCAGGATTAGAAGAGTTTATTTGTCAGCACTTGTTGGCTTGATCAACAGGAAAGACCAACCAACTCGGTGAATATCTAAAGAGGAGCACTGTAGATTTACACATATTGGAAAGATTTTTTGAAGCCGTAAAGAACTGCAGTTTCTATCAGTTCAAACAAAATGTGCTGTAACAACACCACCCCCCCCCAATGAAGGATGACACTTTACTGATGAAGTTTTGAAGGTTTAATGGCAGGAAACCATCAATCTCACTGTAAGAGCTGGGGATGTATACATAGAAACAGCGTGTAAGCAAAAATCCACACTCTTACTTTATGTTATATGGTTTACGTTTGTAAGTTTTAACATGGCATTTAGAAAATGTAACCTCTGTCACACGAAACATCTAAACATGTCCTTATTTATGTCGTGACCGTACCTTGTGCCTCTATCAAGGGGGCTGTTAATGACAAATGAAATGTCCATGGGCTCCGTTAAACCATAGCACTTTAAACTGCCGCGACTGCAGCTAAAAGCCGCGCCAACAACAGGTTTACCGGAAATCGTCACATCAAAATAAAGCTTCTAAACCCAAACAGGAAGTTAGTAGTTGAAAACAGCGATGAGTGTCAAAATAAAATGCATGGGACTAAATAAAGCATTTGGGGTTTTTTACATATGCAACTACAAAAACTTGGATGCAGCAGGGTTTTCAGCACAATGACCCCAAACACATGAAAACTGGTTTACATTACCAGTCTGGAATGGCTTTCCCAAAGTCCCAACCTCAACCTTTCCTGAAAATTTGTGGACTATGCTTAACAGTCTGGTCGGTGGCAGGAAACCAACCAATTTAATTGAACTCTAACAATTCTGCCAGGAACAGAATCGGTGGCTCCCAAAAGCATGTAGTCTGGCTGGCTAAAAATAATGGAGATAGGGAAAAGCTAAACTATAAAAATAAGTTTTTAGCAGCAGTTTAAAGAAAAATGCAGACTGAGCTGACCTGATAGGCCGAGGAAGGGTCTTCCATGTTTAGGAGCTACAGTCCGAGATCAGAGAGACTGACTGCTTGCTATAAGGTCTCAGCAGCTCTACAGTATGATTGTGTCGAGCTTTATATCTTATTAAACTTGATTTTGAATTTCACTGGAAACAAGAATAGTGGTGATGTGCGAGCGTCAGCAGGTTTTTATAAGCAGCCAACATGCTGCAAGCTAAGGAGGACAGAGGTGCAACATGCAAAACAAGTCTGTAAAAGTTTATAGTTTTGCTGGAGAAATTTAACTTGCTGATTGCCCTTTAGCATCTATCAATGTTTCTTGAATTCAAAGTGAGAAAATAAGGGATGAAAAGATAAGTCTGGTAATGCCAATGTGCTTCCTGACAGTTATGCAAATCAGTGATGTCTTGAATACCTGTAGAGATAAACATCTATTTAAACTGCACATGAGAGTTTCATATTCCATCTATTGTTGAGGTTAAAATATAGATAGATAGATTAAAAACAACCACAGAAGATGCCTTTTCTCTGTCCACCACAAACATTTCTGTGTCAGGTATCACCTGCAGTGCAGCTTTAATCTTTGCCCCTATATTATGTCTTGCAGGCGCCCCACCACATGAACGGCTCCACAAGCGCCGAGTCCGAACACCAGTCTCCTGCGTCTATTCTGGGATTACTGGCAGTGTTAACGGGAGCTGCCGCAATTCTCTTTTACATTTACAGGCGGCACGCTTAGGAAGCGTGATGTCTGTTCTTAATTTTTAGGATCAAAAACCATTGCTAAATGACAACTACATGAAAGAGGGAACAAAATGTGAAAAGTAGATCTTGTTTTTGCAATTAGCAGGTGTTGGTGTCACTGATGAGTTTTGTTTTGTTTTTTTCTTTCCCCACATTCATGCATATGTTGCAATTAATGGTAGCTTTTTGACACCCCTCCTATGCAAATAGCTGCTGTCGTACAACAGAGATGAGATAACTTTTATTAGGTAGCTTTACGACAGTAAAAAGAAGAAGGGTGGACACATTCCTGCAGCTGGACTGTGTTTCTCAGGCAGAAAAAAAAACAACTGCTCGAGTGAAAAAGCATTCGGTGCTTTTTCACTCATTTTCAGTCCACTCTTTGTACACGACCATTTTCAGAAGTGTTTTTGTTTTTTTGTTAAGCCACTTACCACAGACCCATGAATCATTCAAGCATTAAAAAAGCACTTATCTCAAGGCATGAACCAGACTCTAATCTTTGTGTAGAGTCTGACTGATTAAACCTGATAATTATAAACTGAAAGAGTGTTAGGTTCAGTCACTTGTAGAACCCTATACCTCCATCATTGGTGGATCTCTCTGAACTCTACCGTCATGCTTCACACACACAGGTTTGATTTTCATTTTGAAGTGTTGCACAGAATTGTGGGAGGAGCAGCACCCCTTGATGTGGTGTTTATTAGGAACTATGGCAACTGATAAAGGGAGTAGCTGAGATAAAAACTCATAATGGACTTTTTTGAGTGCCTTTTTCCTGTTTTCAAAGAAACGGAGGAGATTGCGTTGCTTCATTTTGCTCTCAAAATGAAAATCAGACCCATCCAGCCTCACTGTATCCTGTTAAAAGATCAGAACCCATAATAAGACTTTCGTCTCTCTTAAATGTTTTAAAAATAGACATCAGATATACATTTTAAAAACTAAATTTTATTGAAATTGATAGAAAACCTTTGGAGGAAGTTGGGGACTGTTTTCAGCTGCGGATGAATACACGTTCGGTGTACTAATGAGTATTTCTGAGTACAGGAAGTTGTGTGTGTGTGGGATTAACATTACTTGGTGCAGCAGAGTAGCTGGATGACAGCGTAGAGCCCTGTGGCTCAGACAGCTAACCTATGAGCAGACAGGTTAGTGAAATCACCTAATATTTGGTTATTAGTCCATATTTGCGACTTGTTCACAGTTTTAAAAATGGTAATATGAATTCAGTTCTAGGAATTTGGTTAGAAAAAACTCTCAGGTCATTCAGGGTGAAGCGCTAAACTAAAATCAGGCCTTAAATAGCTCATTTCTTCAGGCAGAAACACTCATCTGATTGCTATTTGAGGCCAGTGCATATAAAGACACTAAACCTTCTGCTGAGCTTGAACATAGATGAACGTATGAAAGAAATTGTTTGTATTTGTGTGACAGACCAAACTGCAGCTCAACACTGAAAAGCTGCTAAGAAACATTTTGCTGTCAGCCTCTGTAGATGTTTTTGTTTCTTTTTGCACTAGCCACAATCATGCAACTCCTCCATTAAGGACCATAGTGCAAGTAAAGAAGAAGTGAATCGTGTCCACTGTGGTGGTGTGTGGTCTGTAAATACATTTCACGTTGCTCTGCTGAGTGGGACGGTAGGATGTACAGTATCTCAGAGAAGGAGATCTGAAAAGTGTAATAAAATATGCAAATACTGTGTGTTTGTCATCAAGCAGGCAACTATTAAAAATTCATGAAGAATTAACTGGTCTGTGTGTGTTTTTTTTGTTTGGTGTTGTTTATGGTAATGTAAATAAGTGTGAGCCAGTTAATTATAAACTACCATGTTGTAGTTAGTTTTGAGGGGCAAAATTGAGGTAACATTAAGCAGGCAAATTACTAATTCAAAGGGAAGGTTGAGTGTTAATATATGTATTATATTAATACATATATACATATATATTATCTCCTATCTGTAGATTGAACGTAGTTTGATCTGTAATTGTATTTATTTGTTCCAAACAAAGTGCCCATCCATCTAATATACTTTATGATAAGTGGGTTTATTTATTCATTCAAATTTACATCTAAGCTTCTAAAACGATGGTAAATGAGGAAACCGTTTTTAATGTCGCCCAAGTGGGTTTTTATGTTTTTTATTTAAAATTATTTGTGAATTTCCGTTTTTAAGTGAGATTCCCGAAACACTAAAACAAACAAGTTCATTATTTTGACAGTAAGGGGAAATTATGAATTATCTCTTTTTTCCATTTTTGGGGGGTTGGAAATTTGGACGTTGTCCAATACCGGATGTGGTTTGTATGTTTTTCAAAGTAAAAGTGGAGTTGATGCCCTCGAATTAAAACCTGTTGTATTTCTGCGGATATTAAGAGTATTTTTCCCTTTTTGTGTTCAAGTGTGGCACCAGCTGAGCTTTTTTTAAGTTCTCAAAACACTGAAACCTTTTCTCTCACTTTAAACCGAGTGTTCCCTAAACCGATTTAAGTTTAAAACATGGAGGTGGAACATTAAGAGCATCAGTCTGTCGAGCTGGCTGACAGAAATAGTAAAGCGGTGTCTTTTGTAACAAAATGTGCTCCTGTACTCCCACCAGCGGTTCTGTCTCCCATCAGCTGTTGGAGGATGCCTTGCAGGCACATATGATGTAATCAACCGGGGAGGCAGAGCCAGAGCTGGATAATAGCCGCACAACACGGATGCATCTCGGCCGCTTCGGGACTTGGTGAAACCGATTTGAAAGCCTTCGTAGAGCGGTCTCGGGGAGAGGATCGGCGATGTTTGGGGGTTCGTATCGCGGAGCTTTTAGTCGGCTGTCCTCCCTTCTCTACGAAGAGGATGTTGGATGCTGACCAACAGTAGCAGCAGCAGCAGCACCGGCTGGGGATGCTACTGCTGAACTTGACTCCCCTATCAGCTGTAATTAACCGCCAGGGCCCAGGAGTCTCTCACTCCCGCAGTTACTCTATCATCCTCCGCGTGAAAATGGCCCGCACTCCGCCTCCATCCTCGACTTCCATCTGTTCTAGCTGTAGCCTTTTCGCCAATGATGACAGGAGGGCACCCGCCTCGGATTTCATCGCATGCAGGGCCTTCGTGTCGGTTATGGATCACATCATCACCCCTGATCTGATGCTGTGAGCTGAGTGCTGTGGTTGCTGTTATTACGCAAACGCGCCTGCTGCCACCATCGATTTCCCTTAACATCTGACTATATTTCGGGGCTCGGAAATGGGCCTCGTCCACTGCTGTACCTCGCTTTACCCCGTTCGGATCTGAGTTCCTGACCGTACTTTTCGTAATGGCTCTGTGACATCTATCTTACCCCTCGGCTGCCCACTTTCTCTAGACTTTTACGCGCGGAGCTGCGTCCATGCAGTTTTGTTGCCTTGTGGGGGAATGAGCAGCGGCCGTCCCTCCTGCAGAGGTTTGCCCGCTGCAGCTCCTGCCTTCCACCGTGTGGCCCTGTGACTCCGCAGGGTGAGGAGGTGCTGACAACCTTAAAACGCGGACTAAGGTTTGCCTTTCCAGCTCAGGTTAAAACCATGGCTAATGAACCCGTCATCCTAAACGTGTATGATATGGTAAGGGTCCATTTCAATCAAAGTGCACTCGCTTTTTGTTCTCTTATTATTCACTGTCTTCTGTTTGGTATTTATATTCAGAACAATGGCTTGGGGAGTGAAGGAACCCACATGTGCTCAGCTGCTTTGAAAAACAGGAAGTGGGGTACCTGCAGCAAAAGTCCACTCTTACAGTATCACTTTTAATTCTGAGGTTTCCACTTCTCATTCTCGTAGTGTCACACTAAAACAAAGCCATTTTTTTTGTATAGGTTTTTGCTGTGCACGCTTACACCCACCTTCAAAGATTTAGTGCAATGCCAAGTGAAGAAGAGCCTGGGTGGTTTTGTGGCAGCTCAGCATGTAGGTTGGTCTGCTGCAGACGTGACTACATTGTTTTATTCTGGGTATTATTTATCTGTGAGCCCCATTTGTCGTGTGGAATAATTTATTTCTAACATTTAAATTGAAGAAAGTAAGAAAGAAGAGAAGAATGATAGGAACATTTTGTTTTATAGGCTACTAGACAACCACAGACATGTGAAACAAGAGTCTCCCTCAATTCTCTGACCTCTGTGCCTTCGATTCACATGATATGCATCCACAAACACACCAGCAAAGGACAAGGGTCCTCATTCAGACATGGACCCACTGCCTGTTTTTCGCATACTGTATTGCTGAGCAGCATCCTGTGTGAATCTTTTGCAGAAGTCCACCATTTAGATTGAAACAGTGTTATCATTTAGCAGCATGCAGGCGCATAAAATGTGATTCTTTGCAACAACAAACAAAGAGTGTGTTGTAAATTGAGGGATTTCACTCAATATCCAAAACAAAGTTTGACAATAAAGCAAAATGGTGATGACTTTGGCTACATCTCAAAGTCAGGACAGTAGAGAATTTTAAAAAATATACAAAAACATTCATGAGTAATTACAGTAATGTGTAGAAATCTGGAGTCATGTTTCATTTCTTTATAGTCTGAGGATTTTAAGGATCCAGGCTTTCTTGTAAACTTTGAAGTGGTCTTCAGCGATAGTTCTCCAAGCGTTCGGAAGGTCTTTCAGAGTTTTTCTTTAGACATTCGGTGCTTTTTCACTCATTTTCAGTCCACTCTTTGTACACGACCATTTTCAGAAGTGTTTTTGTTTTTTTGTTAAGCCACTTACCACAGACCCATGAATCATTCAAGCATTAAAAAAGCACTTATCTCAAGGCATGAACCAGGCAGACAGCTTAGCAAAGAACCAATTTTAAAGTGTATCTTTAAGCACTTTTGTTATTAACAGCCTGTCATGAAAAAAAAATTGTTCTTTTGTTGACTATGAAAAATGACACATATAACACAATTTGACAGCCATAAAAAAAAAAAAAAGTGTACTAATAAGGCACCAAAACAGCTATCAGTCAAAACCTTGTCATATGTCAGGATGTTGTGCAGTGCGTTCCTAAAAAAAAATAAGACAAGTGGACAAGTGGAGGACAAAAGAAGTGTCAGCCTTAAAAAACTCTACGGCAGATGAAAAGTAACAGAAAGTCATTAAGAATTAGGGGGGAAAGTCAAAGCATCTGACAACAGCTTCATTTTTCAGCCTGACACTAATCCCACTGTATATACAGTAAAAACCTAGATAGCAAAAATAAACATGCAAAAGAGTCACTATCAGTCATAGTTTGGCCTCCCCAAAGCCTGGAGAGCTGTTCCTGAAGATTTCTTAAAGTGAAGATTCTGGCTTGTAAAATAAAACTGTACAGCTGATATTTAAATCAATTTAAAAGTATAAAGTATCTGAATCACACATTTTTCTATTCTTAGTGAAGTTAAATATTTCAACAAGTGCTTTCATCTCCAAGCTTTAAGACTTGCTCCATGTTTGGAGAAGGAATACAGTCATGTTTCAAGCCAGAACTGAGAGTGTATACTGGCACGCACTCACGTACAACCACACACAAAGCCAGGTGCAGCTTTGGACCTGGCAGCTCCCTCCTGATTACTTCAAACCCAACTCACAGATGAGGATCTCATTGTGGCAGCAGAGGTAACAGCTGCTTAAACAGCTGATTAAATTCCAGGGTGGTAGCTCCACTGTGCTGGGACTTAACAGGTCATATTGTTGTTGTTAAACTGGGAGAGAGTGATCACGAGGGTGGTGACAGCCAAAGTCAGCCTTAAATAATTTGTAGGGAATTCACGACAAAAAGAGGAAGCAGCAGGACGAGAGTAAATCGAGGACGATGATGAATCAATCATCTTTGAAATGAAATCGAAGCGATTTGTAGAAATGTGCAGCGATGCATGCTTTATCTGCAAAGACAGGAAATAAAAGAAAGCTCCGCTAATGGGACTTGGTTGTGCACTCTCGGGGAAGTCAAGTCATTGGAAATGTTTGTCCTTGTAGACTGTTTCCTTCTGGTTGTATTATTCCTTCATCCCTCATGTGAGAGCTAAAAGGCAGGAGGTCACTGCAAAAACATGAGGAGAGCCTGATGACACAAAGCGAATCCAGTGGAAATGCTTTTATTGTATTATTCTACGTCCGGAAACATGATTTATTATTAATAAGGGACAGCTGGGGTAGCAAGGATGGCTCTTAGCATGTTTTCCCTGGGGTGTCTGAGGATAGGGGAGCGTCGGTGGGTGTTGGGTGAGGGAGCTGCGGACCTTCAGTGAATTATCTCCTAACTGTCTGTAGTGAAGGGCAAGCAGGTTGGCTCACAACACCACCAAAAAAGGATGATGGGTAAAATTTCCTCCTGTAGTCCAGTCTGTGATTAATCGCAATGCTGTCCTGTGGCAGACCTATCTATCACTGGGCGTGCTGAGTGGATGCTGGTATGCCACTGCTGTTGCAATCTGAATAAGAATAAGTATAAAGCCAACAAATGCATTGATTTGTGCTCTAAAGTGCAGATAAATTAATGTAAATACCAACAAAAGGAGGAATTGTAGTATTCTGTTATAGGACAAGCATTTCATACTAAACTAAAAATCTTGCAACAGTCAGATGAAATGCAGACAACATGGAGAAATAAAGCACAAAGACATGTGCTAATAGGAATCCTCACATCACTGACACACAAAATAAATCTGCACATTTGTGTCCACATCTGTATTTAAATCCACTTTGTGTCCTGTTTAAAGTAAAGTGCAGATATATCTTATTTCTAAATATGCATAGCAGCTGAAAACACTACAGTCAAGACAGTAGTAGAAGATCACTGAATTTTTGACAAGGCATTTATTATCAAAGAGCTAATATACAAACCAGTTAGGGCCATTATTTATTAGACAAAGGCACTTTTTAAAGTTTTGCTCCTGTTGATGTAACCACCACAGTCGGTGTGAAATCAGTTCAGATGTGACTAAAGTGTAAACCTTTGATTTTAATTCAAGAGGTTTCACAAAATGTTGTCTTATTTTTGTAGGAACTGCTTTTTCAGAGGCTCTGAATTAATTGAACAAGCCACCATAATCTTACATTTAAGGACTGTATTTATTACTTTGACTACCTGAAATCAAGAATCCGTGGACATCACCAAATACTGCGTTTCCTCTCCGGAGATGCTCTGCCCGGCTTTGCTTGCTGATTGTTTGCAGGTCTTGTCTTCAGTAACTGAAGCGCTGCTCTACTGGGTTGAGATCAGGTGACTGCCTTGGCCATTGAAGAATATCCCATGTCTTTGCCTTAAGAAACCCTTGGCTTGCTTTTGCAGTATGCTTTGGGCCATTGTCCATTTACTGTCTGTTTTGCAGTAATTGTTTGAATCTGAGCAGTGACTTCAGAATTCATCCATTTATGCCCATTCAATAGTGTTGCCACCACCATGTTGCACAGATAATGTGGCATGTTTCAGATAAGGAGCTATTACTTTTCTCTTTCTATCTTTCTGGTGCAAGTCCATCTTGGTTTCATCTTTCCAACAATTTTTTTCAGACTTTTTCAGACTCATTTAGATTTTTTCTGACAATGTCTAATCTGGAATCATGTTCTTGAGTGTGTGCACCTTCTTCTAAACTTCCTGTATGAATTGAATTCATGAAAGTGTCTCTTGATTGTAGACTTTTCTATTGTATTGTTATTTAAAAGCCCCCATGGTGTTCGTGTACAGGGGAAAACTACTACAAAAAAAAGGGACCTAAGTGTAGCGAGAACTGGCTGATAGGTAGGTTAACTAAGCATGAAAATGGGTGGAAAAGGTTAGCTTGACTCGCTCCAGAAGTAACAGAAAACTACAGCTATACTATTTAGTTTCACTCCTGTGGGCCAAGAAATATTCCAGCGTGTAATCCACACTTTGGTTTAATTGAAGATTATAAAAAAGTGAACTTTAGAGCTGCTGGTGGGCAGGCTTTGTCACCTTTGTACAGAGCAAGCTTCAGATTTAGCTTTACTGCACAGGCCTATACAAATGGTATCGAGAGTAAGTGCATCCTAAAAATGCCAAGAAAGTTGAAAAATGCCCAAAATGCACTAAAAGATGCATGTGCAGTCATAGCCGTTTGCATCTTATTTAGTAATAAAGTATAAGACAGTACTATTAAAGGTGGCAGTGTGATTCTGCAGAGCAGCTGCATGGTTTTCCCTTCCTGACTCTTTCCTTCTCTCTGTGTTTCTCTGCAGTATTGGATAAACGAATACACGTCCAATCTGGGCATTGGCGTCTTCCACTCAGGCATTGAGATTTATGGGAGAGGTAAGAATTGGGCTTCCTGTATGTCTGTGAAATCCCAGTTAGTGGAATCAGAATAACACTAAGAGTGAAAGCTCAGACCTGTGCATCACTGCACAGATGAAGTCTGGCTTTAAAAATGGAATAACGGGTTATGTTTCTAATATCATGACCCCATTTCCCTGGGTTGAGTCATCACTGACTCACTGTGTGTGTGTGTGTGTGTGTGGTTTTAAAATAGAGGCAGAAACCAACATGAAACAAGATAACTGGGAATCCATTACATCCTTGCAACTGGAAATATTGGCTCGCACGGAGAAATATGATGATAGTAGTGAAAATATGGGCTTTACTAGGAGAGGAAATTACTCCATTAATGGAATTTCCTCATAATAACCTGAGTTTGAATTAATGACCCATGAATTTAATATACTGCCACTGATCGAAATCTGCTTTGGAACTAATAATAAAGTATAAAACGCATAGACTTGGTTGCATTTAGTCCCTCTTTTGGACAAAATCAGATGGAGGTTTTATGGGTGTAGTCTAGTTAACTTAGCTTTTCTTTAATAAATAATGACACATAGTCATATGTCACGTTTTGTTTTTCATCTCAGGTTGAATTTAGCCACATATTTAAGCCTGTCTATGCAATATTTTGTTGATCACTGTTTTTCCTAATAAGCCTGTAAACAAAGGGCTGAGAGACCTGTAATTAACCAGGCCTAATGATTTAAGAACAGTGTGTCTGTGATTAATTGTGTGCTTCTGTGTAATTACAGTTGCTTAGTGCTTCCATTCAAAGAGCTAACCTGTGTTTTGCCTCTTTGTCCTCTGCCACATAGAATTTGCATATGGAGGCCATCCATACCCTTTCAGTGGCATCTTTGAAATCAACCCCGGCAATGCCGCCGAACTGGGAGAGACATTCAAATTCAAGTGAGCGTGCTCCATTTTAGCATACAGTGCACTGTGAAAATGCCATTAATGGTGGAGGTAAGTGTGCTCACGTAACTCTTTTTGCTTTTAAACAGGGAGGCCATTGTTTTGGGCACCACCGACTTCACAGAGGAGGACATAGATAAAATCATGGAGGAGCTCGGTAAAGAGTTCAAAGGGAACGCCTACCATCTAATGCACAAAAACTGCAACCACTTCTCCTCCTCGCTGTCTGAGGTCAGTCTCATTTAACTATGTTGATCCAGGTCTGAGTAACACCTGTAAAAAAGACCAAAAATCCTTCCCTTCCTTATGAAAATTTGTGCACAGCAATGCATTCAGCGTCTTAGTCATCCTGTGAAAGTTTTGAATTTGCCTATAGGGGGAACCCTGAGGGAAGGAAACACATGAAGAATAATAAAATCCAAGTAAAAACTGTTAGGAATGTTAGAACGGTAAATCAAAATTCCATGAAAGCTAGACTATAACACTGTCTGTAAAAAAAAACAATGTAAAACACAGAAGCATCCTATAGAGAAAAAAAAACAAACTCAAACTTCAACCTATGCAAGAAGTCCATATAGTCACAAATAATCGAAAAACAGCAAGAAACTTAGGATTACGACAGACAGAAGGTTATCAGTTTTGTTAAGATAACTCAATATTTTTTTGTTTAACAGTACACGGCATGTTTGTCATTATTTCTTAACGCTTTCTAAGTATTGTGTCATGCAGTCTTGCCACCGAAATCCACACTAAGAATTTGAGCCATGGATGAAATGGTATTTGTTGAGGTAGGGACTTTTTGAAGACCACCCTTGCTGTCCCTTTCCTCCTGCATCATTGTGAGGTCAACATTTTGGGTTTTTGGATGAAAATGTAGCTTTCCTTAAAAGCTACATGGTAAAATACCGTGCAGTATTATACAAATGTTCATTTCAAAGACGTGCCTGCAAAGTTGACTACGGGGTGTGAGGTAGATAATGTGCTTAAAGTGGACAGGATAACGAAATCCCTGTATGAATGTGAGCATCACTAACGGTACAAATGCACTAGTCTTAGCAGAGTTTTCCGCCTCTTTATTGGTGGCTTACCAATAAAGACCGAATTAAAGAAGAAAATCTTTTAAAAAAATAAAAAATAAAAAAAAAACATCCTATGGTGGCATTGCATTACTTGGCCAAGCTGCATCTTGGGAAATGTAGGATATACCCCCAAACCTTTTGGGGATTTCCTTACCTGGATGAATATAGGATACTTACACACTTCAAAGTGTATAAATCTGCATATGTCTGTCTCTGTTACAGTAATTCCACCATAGCTTTGTATTTGTGTGTTTACGGAGGTCTGCTAGTCATTTGCTAGACATTAACTTCATTATCCAGAAAGAAAAATAAGGAACACATCCACATAACCATCTATAACCACGTTGTCTTTTAATGTTTAAATGCCTTATGCTCTAAAACAGCTCAAACAAAGACAGTATGTAGCATAGAGCTCTTGTCGTCACTTATTTGATCTTTTTTCAGTTGCTGTGCGGACGGGAAATCCCCCGCTGGGTCAACAGACTGGCGTACTTTAGCTCCTGCATCCCTTTCCTGCAGAGCTGCCTACCCAAGGAGTGGTTAACCCCGGCCGCCCTGCAGAGCCACATCAGCCTCGGCCTTCACAAAGAGGAACATAACGAGTCGAGCGATGAGGACCCTTCGTCGCCGTCCGGCGCGGCGGCTGGCTCAGGTTCCTCCCACAGCTGTCGTCACACAAGGGTGTGATGACCTCTGGACCTTCTCACCACTGCTTCTGATGGCATTAGTAGGCTTGAAAAACCACCTGACCTCATACTGTTTGTCCTCTGTGTAAAAGAGGCAGGAAAAGAAAAGTTTCCTTTTTGAAAAGAGAGCTGCTGCCAGAGACTTCAGACCTACAGACTTACAGAGACGCTGTTGGTCCTTTCAGCAGACGACAGCATGACGAGGGCGCACTTTTCCCGGAGCCCTGAAGTGCGTCTCTGATTTTGACAGTGACTACTTGTAGATCTGAAGTTTGCAGTATGTTATTATTAGTCTTTTCCACAGACTTTGAAATCTTTGTCAGCCTTGTTCCCTGCCCTGCCTTCAGAGCTGCTTTTGTAGAATGACCACATAGACATTGGATGGTGACATCAGCAGGAAACTGCAGATCTGCTCAACTTCAACAAGTACTCGTTCGATAACCTCTATGTGGCCTTTGGCTGGTGTTGTTGATTCGGCTTTCTTTCTGTGAAACTTTTCTTTGGCCAATTTAGAGGGTTAACGGGTTAAAAAAAGAAAAAAAAGAAAAAAGATTTGATTGTTCCCTGACTTCAATCTGAATGAGTAAAAGTCCTGCATGTGGAAAGAAATTAACAAAAGATCCCACTTAACTTACTTCAGATAAAAGCTCTTTCTTCTATTTATTTATTTTTTTAAGAGATTACCTTCGTTCGAGCTTGTTTTAAACAGTGAATTGACAGTTAGCTGCCAGCTCATAAAACAATCAAGGGCAAACTGTGCTGCTGTGCACGCAGCCTCGGGCAGCCCAGTCACGATCTGTGAACATCTCAGAGACACAAACACAAAGAAAGTCAAGCTGCTACTCTGACAAATATTGACTTTGTGACCCAGAACACATTTTGTCTAGACTTTTATATCCAAGTGATCTTTATATTATAAAGGTGCGTTAACTCACAGGATGGGAAAATACACATTTACAGCCAGATTTCCCCTGGAAGACATCTTTTTTCACCTTTGAGACTGAGCTGCCATAAGAAGAAACAACAGACATTCAATGTTTTCCTCTAAATTGCAGAAGTCATTAAAGATAAAGTTCTTTTTAAATACCCCCGTTTGCTCTCTCGCCTAGATGTAAAAGACAACATAAAGTCCATGTTATGCCTGTACACTTAATATCGAGTTACAGCGAGTAGGTAAACATTGCTAAAGCTCACAGTTATATTGTGTTTGTTTAATCAGACTAAGGCGTAAAACTGGAAAATCTGCATTTGTATAGGAGTTTACCCGTGGGTCATTTTCTTGACTGGGACCAGTTGCAGAGAGACACCTGGCTCCAGGCAAAAAAAAGCAGGTTGTTGTTGCACAGTGTTTGTGAGTATTAAACAAGCCATATACAACATGTTAGAGGTGTTAGCGGAGGATTATGTGACCTTTTTACAGAGCCATACTAGTCCTTGTAGCTAGTTCCTGTAATCATGCTAAGCTGAGGTAGGCAGTTTCTTAGATATGAATCCTATGGACATCAGACGGATGATAATATCTCAACAGCATAAAAGATTGTTCCTAATGTAAAACTGTTAACCAAGTACATATTACTTTGATTGATTTCCCCGGTGATGTGTTTACAGAAAGTATCCCAAACTTTTAAAATAACGAGCCATTATGAGAAGATAGAGAGAGACGCTCACATTCTCAAAGGCGGAAAATTGTGATGTCATGAAATTAGTTCCAGTCACTGCAGGTTTAGCATACATGTCAGTAAAGGACCACATTAATGACTTTGGCACCCTGAATAAGAAACTGTTATAATGATTCTTGCTTGAGGAAGACGAGGCCACGTGTTTGAGTCTTTTTCCCCCCCCACCTCTCCTGCTGTGGGTGCGTTGAGGACAGCTTTCTTTTCTCAGGAAGGAAATCACATAACTTGTAGTAGTGACAGTCATCCGTTCATAAATGGGCTCAAAAGTGCAAATTAACCTTTTAATTTGATTTTCTTCTTGTTCATAAATAAGCTACCGTATCTCCCTGTTTGTGGGCATATTCTTACTTTTTTCGAAAACGTGCTGTGATCAACTTTTTGGTTCGTTTTGAGTTGACAGGGAGAGGGAGTGTACAGTGATCAGTACTACATGCTCAAAAGTCTTCAGCACTTTCTACAGAGCAAACCAGACAGGTATTTGTTTTTTTTTCTCTGTTGTACTGTGTCAACCTAAACCTTGTATTTGTTTTTCCTAACACAGGACAATTTTAACAATGATGATAGTGCTAGAATAAAAGACATGGAATCCAAAGTCACGCCTGGCTTCTTCTGTTATAGTCTAAAATATGGGCACCAGAGGACCATAACACATTTATTTGCATATTTACTATTATCATTCACATATTTAGTATAAAATTCTTCATTGTATTATCTTTTGGATGTACGGTACTGTGAAAATCATGAAAAATCATGAACCTCCCCTCATTTCTTTATATATTACTAGGAAAAGGTGAAAGGGGTGCAGCGATTTATTTAAACGTGCAAAGATACATGAAAATACAGTATAAAGGGCAAGAATAGGGTTTGTACCATTTTAATGGGTTTGGTGAAGCAGAGAAAGTGGTGACAATGTTGCAAGAAAGAAGCGTGCACCTGTAAGAAGAGACAGGAAGGAAAGTCCGACTGAAGAAACTGAAACAAACAAACAGGAAGTTAGAAAAGGCACAGCTTTCCAAAATGTTTCCACTGGAGTGTTAATAGTTAAAATTAATTATTTAAAACGTTTGCAGTGAAATAAAAATAACACATTTTGGAGTCAACTTGAAAGAAAGGCATATGTGAAATGTAAAAGTGAGATCAGAGGTCAGTAGGGACTAACCATGTGATATTTACTATCCCAGTATACCAGTATAGTTTCCTCAATGTTGGCAATATAAAGTGGGATTCTAACCATAGTCTTAATGATAAAAAAAAAACAAAAACATTTACTGTAAGTTTGACCTCATTTGACCTTGAAGGAGAGGTCAGAGGTCAAATGTGATGAGCTATTTCAAATCTTTTAAGGTGTTTTTTTATATGTTGACAATACACACCAAACAGGTTACAAGACATTTTGTCAGTTGTTGACCAATAAATCATCAAGTTCACCTCAAAGACCTCGGTGGATGTAAGACAGATTTTAATGGATCATTAACGCGACCTCACTCTACACAAAGTTTGATCAAAATTAATTCACAACTTTTCATGTTTACAACAGAATGACAGGCACAGACGCAACTAGTACCAAAAACATAGCCTCCTTGGCGGAGGTAACAAACAGGATGCCAGACCAAGTAAAAAAAGTTTGGACTTTAAAGTTGATATGCAAAAATAAAATATACAATAAAATAAAACAGTGGAGGATGAAGAGAATGTGAACTGTCAGCTTGAGATAAGAAATACACCGCAATAAAAAGTCACGTTTGATTAAAGATAAGATAGTTTAAGATATGATATGATGAGATAAGGAATACAGGAAAAGGTTTCGATTAAAAGGTCAACTGCATGTCAGCTTTACATGCAGTGTTTTGTATTTTTACATGCAATTCTATTTTTTATTCTTATTATGTTATCTGTGAATGTTGTGGCTCATTGTATTTTGGAAAAAATGTCTTCAACCTTATTATTATTTGTGGTAGTAGTAATAGTAGTTATTTTAAAGACTTGAGTTTTAATTGTCTAACACAGCCAGGCCTTCATTTGTTCATGCCATGGTCAGAGGGACTTATAAATTGATTTGTAAAGTACAAACAAATTCAGATATTGATAGAGTAGGTGATTTTATTTACGCAGTATTTACGCTCAGGTTTGCGCTTTAGCACGTTAGTAAATGATACAGGATGTGAAAACTTGTATATAATTTTCTTGAAAAATAACCCATCTTACGATATATTTATATACTAAGTTTAATATTTTTCTAGGAAATATTATCATAAAATGTGCCAAAGGAGTAAAATCACAGTAATTATATGAAAATTACTTAAAGTTAAGTCATGAAGAACGTTGCGTATATGCTGGTCTGAGTTGCCACGTCTGTGTCTTATCCCCCTTTTCAGTATTTAAAGACGCTAACCTTAATATATATATATATACTCGTTTGTCGTTTGCACACATTTTAGGGTATTGTGTGTGGATGGTTTATTATTTTAGCTGTAAATATTTCTGGGGATAAAGCCCGTGGCTCCAACAGCGTAAACCTAGTCAAGCGTTACCTGCTGCAATCACGTGACACTGTGAGGGCAGCAACGCATTTTGCGGTCTCTGCTCTTTTTCTGCTCACTCGCCATTTTGATTCAGCACAGTTAGTGACTTGCTTTGAGCAGGAAAGAGCCAGCAGCGAAAACAACGACGTCTAAGCAGCTCTTTTAGGAACGAAGAAACAGGTGAGCGGTTATCAAAGCATATTTGTGTTATTATGGGGAATTTGAGATTTTTAAAACGTTAAATTGTCGCGTTTCGCGCTGTAACCGAAATTAGGTAATCGCAGCTAACATTAGCTAGCTTCGGATGACCTCGAGGCGAGCGTCAAGAGCGAAATTGTGGTTGAGGCCTACCTCTGCTTACTGTTAGCCAGATAATATAGCACGGTATTTGGCAGATCTGCAGTCTTTCACATCCCCTTAGCAGCGGTCCTGTAATTAAAGGTAGGATTGCACTAATAATCGACGCCGATGGTTTATCTGGTGCCGATTGGCAAGGCCCCAAGTCATTTTACTGGTGTCTCATACTCTAAGAGCATCGATTATTTAATCATTATAGATTAGCTGCAATGCAGACGAACTCATTTTTCCTTCTTTGATGCAGATGAGAGATTCATTGAGCCCTTCATGCGCCGTTCTTGTGTTTTCTGCACATTTTGTATCGCTTAGGAATAGAATTTGTAGAAATACCTGTAAATATTTCTTAGTAAATGCGTTTTAAATTACGATAAAACCGTGAAAATTATTGTACGGATTCAGTCAACGGGTCCATACAAAACAGTCTTCCATTTTGAGCTCGATGGTGCCAATAGCCTGCATCGTGGGCAACCGTGGGAGTCTGAATAGTACTGTAAGCCCCGTTTTTTGCTTACAAGCTCAACTAAACTCGATTAAACCGGATCGACCAGGGTGGGATCATTGTCCGTGTTCCGATCCTCTTGAGCTTTGTTCAGTTTGCCAGGGGCCTGTTTGTCACCCTCGATTGTGTGAATTGCAAGTCTCTTTACATTATTTTTTCATGCACTCGTGTAAAGCCCGTGAAAATAATTAATTTAGCTAAGGGCTCTTCAAACACATGGAGTTTTAACCATCTGCTTTGCTTCTTCTTTTTTGTTTGTTTGTTTGTTTTGATTTGTTTTTTTTCGGTTAATATTCAATTTAGAAAACGGTTGATTAACTTTTTTTTTTTGACAGCGGATGTGACCTTTGTTTCAAGGGGTGTGGCCTGCTTATCTTGGCCATAAAAGGCAGCACATGACTAGCACATAAATAAAAGCAACGAGTAAATACTTTTTGCAGTGAAAGCGCTGAGTAGACGCTGTTACTAATTAAACTTTTATCTCAGCTGATAAAATCATCATGAGTGGCTGCCGTGTCTTCATTGGACGCTTGAGTCCTCACGCCAGAGAGAGAGACGTGGAGAAGTTTTTCAAGGGCTATGGCCGCATCCGTGAAATCAACTTGAAGAATGGGTTTGGCTTTGTGGTGAGTTTTAGCACCTTTTTTTGTGCAAAGTGAGATTAAGTGTAGCTTTTTTCTAAAAACATAATCACATTTTCCTCTTCCTTTCAGGAATTTGATGACCACAGAGACGCAGATGATGCTGTGTACGAGCTAAACGGCAAAGAACTGTGTAGTGAACGGTAATGATGTAGTTTTTAGTCCGATTTGGGGGTTGGGGTGTTTACATTTGACTCTCAAGGCAGCAATGTGTCCTTTCTACTTTGTTGCAGCTCTAATAAGTTTATTTTTGAGGACCTTACAAGCTGTTTATACTCCATGACCGAGCAGCTTAATTTTACAAGTAAATTTCCTTGGTTGGTCTTGTTTTATCACAGTTCCTCTTTCTGTGCTGTTAGACTGCCACAGTCCTTTTAAAGTCTCTTTTGTGAGTGATTGGCACAACTCATGAGACCCTTCTAAACAAGAAGTAAACATTCAGGCAAGACTGGGAAAGGAGAAGTAGTTCCAAGTTATTAAGAATAATTTCTCTGAGCTTAGAAACTTCTTTTCAGTGCTGGCATGTTTTCTCTCAGCCATGCTCATCGCAAAATAATGACGCCGGGCTCCCTGTGGTGGAGCTCTCACGTGCCTGAGTCACATGCAGCACACATTTAATCAGAATAAGACACATTTTTATAATCTGATCACACTGATTGAACTTGCTTTTTTGTTGTGGGTTTTTTTCTTGGCCCATCAGGGTCACTATCGAGCATGCTCGCTCCAGAAGAGGAAGAGGTGGCGGTCCTGGAATGGGACGTTTCGGCGGCGGTGGTGGTGGTGGCGGCGGTGGAGGCTATCGGCAATCTCGCAGCAGTGGAACCAGGTACAGCGCACTTTCAGTAGCTCCCTTTAAAAACAAAAAAAATTTGAATTTATAAAAAGCACTTAAAAGATACAATTAATATAAAAAGAAAATAATAGTAATGATGATAAAGAAATAAAATGATAATAAATGCACAGATGCAGATGAAGTAGTCAGTGAGGGGTGTTAGATTGTAAACCTCTCAGACACGTCAAAACAGTTCCTGTTATGTAGAAACTGTGGTTAAAGTCAAATACAGTCCAGTGAACTGACAGTTTAACCAATATTATACAAGTTGTGTGTGTGTGTATATATATATATACATACATACATACATACATACATACATACAAATTTGCATATATCTGGCAGAGAAGTAGGTTTGACGGTCTCTAACTGTAATGGGCTAAATTAAAATGGGATTGGCCTGTGTTGAGTTTCACTTCTAAAGCAAACTCAAATATTGACAGAACTCTAAGGTAAATAGTGATCGTAACAAGACACCAATGACGTTATTTGCAAAGGCAGATCCAGATTTGGATGCATTCACTGGATCTGCAGTGTGCTCTTTACAGAAAATGTTATTAAGGCTGTGCTGGTGTTTGTTACCTCTGCAGGTATGGCCCTCCTGTGCGGACTGACCACAGACTCGTTGTGGAGAACCTGTCTTCGCGAACGAGCTGGCAGGTAAGAGCTAACAGGACACATACTTTTAAAAAATGATCTAGTTTTGTTAAGGAGCAAGATTATTTTAATGGCCGGGTCAGTTTCTTTTAAAAACACAAGGTACAGAAAACCACACATACCAGGCAATGTTCTATGTACTATAGGGAGCCCCCTAGTATTTTATAAATACTTTTTTTTTTTTTTTTAACACAATTTTTTTTTTTCCTCCACACAAAAGCACAT
>VURO01026560.1:64158-94132 GCA_015108175.1 Pelvicachromis taeniatus
TATTATTAAAATATTTTAAAAAAAAATATTTATTTGTTTTTTTTTTTTTTTTTAAACAGCTGCTCTGATATGGTTTCCTTTGTATCAGAGGTAAATGCACACCCTCCACTGGGTGTCACAAGTGTGTAGCGCCCTCTGCTGGTTGTTTTTCTGAATAGTGTCCATTTGGTGCCTTTCCTTACACGCAGTTGCCGCTGATGTAAAGTCTTGGCTGGGCCCAGTAACGGGTGAGAGTGGTCTAGCGCAGGATACGGTAGCCTTAGGAGGTCCGTAGCCACAGTCTGGAGGTTCTGTGGGCTGGCACTCCCGACTGATGTAACCCCCCTCAAATCCACGGTCCCTACACTCTCCCATTTGGGTCTTTTTCTGTTGCTGATGGAGCTGTGGGGGGTGTTGGGTCGGGCGCACACCCCTCCTCCTTCTTGATCTCTGGTGGTTCCTTACTTGTGGAGGCCGGATGCTGAGTCAAGGCCGAGGGCGTTTCTCAAGGGCTTAACACTGCATTGGTTCCCATTTGCTATTTGGACAAGTGGCTCTATGCTAATATCTTCCTGGGTATGGAGCGGTAAGTAGCATAAAACTCATGTGATTGGGTTTGTTTAGGGTCGGGTGGTAACGGGGTGTAGAGTTACAGTCTCAAAGGGGACTCACGTAAACAGTGTATCTCTGTTGAGCCAAATTCTTTAGAACTAATACATCAACAAACACGAAGTCCACATTAGGGTTTTTTCCACTTAACCTTATTACTGCTTTTTTTTCCCCAACCTGTAAGTACATAGCATTATCTCAATCGTATAAATAGTTGCCATACAAAGATTCATCCGTTCACCCTAAAAAAAAGAACAAAAAAACACAGTTCTATATTACCCTTCAGGCGTCTTATAATAGAATTCAATTTGGGTTTTGTTGATGTGCTTAAAAATATCACTTAATGGTACAAAAGGAATTTAAAAGAATAAATAAAAAAATGGAAAATGAACACTTGTCCACTCTCAAAATGCAATTTGTGTGGCTCTTTTGTTTACGTGGCCTCCACTGAAATGGAAGCTTATCACTAAGTGACAAATGTCAGGACTAGATGACCCAAGTTTCAGTGGTTTCTTGCTGCCTGTTCATTTTTCTCCCTCCAGGTCTGAGAAGGCTCTCACTGACACCTCAGGTTTCATTCCCTGTTGCTAATCCGTCTGTATGCTTTTAAAAATAGGACCTGAAGGACCTGATGAGGAAAGCAGGTGAAGTTACCTTTGTGGACGCTCACAGACCCACCAAAAACGAAGGGTGAGTTGCTGTTTTTTCACTTAAGGTTTTCTGTATTTCCAGTGTGAACTGTTTGTTCACTAATTTCTCTTTTGATGCAGGGTGGTTGAGTTTGCATCCCGCAGTGACATGAAGAATGCCATATCCAAGCTTGATGGAACTGAACTGAACGGGCGCAAGCTAAAGATGTTTGAGGACAGCAGAAAGTAATCCAATTTATTTATTTTAGCTTGTATCTGTAGATTGTGCAGGAATTTGCATGTTTTAAGTCTGTTTTTGACAACCTGCTAAAAGAGATTTAATATTTAAAAAAGCAGAAACACTGTGTCATAATTGCTCTCTCTCTCTCTCTCTTCCTGCGCAGTCACAGCAAGAGTCGTTCTCGCTCCCGCAGCTACTCCCGCTCAAAGAGTCGCTCCAGGAGCCGCAATCGCTCCAGGAGCCGGTCCAGATCTGCCAGCCGGACTCCCGAGAAGAAGACGTCAGGAGGGGGCAAGGCCTCAGCCAGATCCCCATCCCGCTCCAAGTCTCGCTCCAAGTCCCGCTCCAGATCTCGCTCACGTTCACCTGCACCGGCTCAGGACAAACAGTCTCCTCGCTCCCGATCCCGCTCCCGCTCTCGCTCTCGCTCCCAGTCCCGCTCTCGTTCCCGTTCGGCCTCAGCAGACAGCAAACACTAAGATGGGTACACCTCTATGTTGTAACATAGACTTGTAGTTGCTCTGTGTGGGTCTAAGTCTTCTTCCTTTTCTTCCTTTTTTTTTTTTTTTTTTTTTTTTTTTTTTTTTTTTTTTTTTTTTTGAGTGGTTTTCAAGCAATGCATCTGTTGTACATTTAGTGCACAAGTATGCAGTTATCAGGGAGCACATTTTGATTTGCCTCTGAAGTGAAGGAGGACACATTTAGTCTTAGCAACATATGATGCGTGTGTATTTGTTTAGCTTTGAAGCAAGTGATACTAAGGGCACGCTCAGCGGTGAAAACCGGCCCCAGTGCATGTTGGGAAGAAGAGGCGTGATGACAGAGAAAGACTTGGAGTTTCTGCAGGGCCAGCCAGCAGACACGGCCAACTGACATCAGCAAAGACAGCTTGTCACTAGCAATGCATGTCATACAGCAATGCAGGGACAGCGAACATGGCCGTGGCGTCACCGATGTGGCATCCAATATCCTGGTCCAGATTCTTTCTTAAAGGTTAGCGCAGATGTTGGCATCGGAGATGAAAATAGAAGGGCTGTGGCAACCAAAACCACATCAGCCACTCTGAACAAGGGAGGTATGAAAACACAACATGGCATCCAGACTATAATCTTCTTTCACTTACTGCCGTCTTTCAGTGAGGCTGTTTGTGTTGGCAGAGAGTGTTAATAGAACATAGTTGTTCCTTTGTTCTGTTAAAATCATGGCACACACCCTACCCTCTGTCTTTGGAACAGCAGTGCTCTGCTAGCTCTTTGAAAAAAAGAAACCCCGTCACCACTCAGCCATGTTCAACAGCTTGTGATCATTGTTATTGGGGGAATTATTGTTGCCTCGATGAACACCAGGTTTTGCTATGTGTTTTTCTTCCACCCGGACTAGATCCATTTTTAGAGGCGGTTTTCTTCAAACACTGTTTTTCCCACCTGAGAGCTCCGATTCTGTAATAGAAGAGTTTTCAGCAATGGCCAGGTGAAACGCTCGATTGAACAATTTTCTGCTAGAGATCTCGTCAGTTCAATGATACGGTAATAGAGAAAGCATGGCACGCCATATCAAACAAGACAAGTTGTGAGATTTTACACCAGCTGTGATGTCACATTGCATCAAACTGGTACTGTATCAAAGTATTTGGATGTGTTGGAAATAATCCTTTAAGTGCACAGCATTATTTGTGATATCCATGTTTGGAGAGAATGTTTTTTAGTAGTATAAATTTGGAAACGCAAACTTATTTTTAATTAATAGTTGCATTTGTAAGTTAAAGAAGATTTCAGCTTGGATTGGAAGCTTGACCCACATTTTGAAAATAATTAAAATTAAATCATGTTAAGGTTTATTCGTAGGTCAAATGCTTTTAAGGATGCACTTCTACAACAGTCACTTAATCAAAAGTGAAGTAATCTCAGTGCATTTGTGTGACAAAACCTTTAGCATGCGGCTAAACTCTCTAACCCTGTGCTAAGTGTGTGTCCACTCTGCTCCAAACCCACATGGCACAGAAATCATTGTTTTTCAAGTGGCCTCTGTTTGAATAACAATCCAAGCACTATATACATTTTTCCACATGAGTAATAAAGTAAAATTGACTCCACATTGGATACAGATGTTCTGTGGGAAGCAAGTAAGACACAAATGTTTTTGTGTATGTGGATGTAGGATTTGAGCGTTTCTGATCGTGCATAAACATAATGCCAAAGTGGGTTTTTATTCAATAAACATGGTTGGACTGTAATTACTTACACATTTCTTCTGGCTGGAAATGGAAGACAGACTTTGTGTGCATTTATGCTGGCGCACCAAGACTCCGTCTCAGCCTTGGCTTGTCTGCACGAGGCTGCTTAATGCAAGAGGACTCGCTTTTCCTTCACAACAAATGACATATGCATTCAGGGATAAATATAGAATTCCCTGTTGTTATTAGGAATCAGTACCATTCTGGGTAATGTTTCCCTGAAGAAGCCTTGTCTCCTTTTTGGACTGGAATATGAGTAAATGTAGTTTAGGTTGACTGTGGCTGCAGAAAAACAGGAGCTCCTGTTCCTTTTAAAAAGTAGCCAGTCAGCAATGTTGTGTGCCACACGTTTTATAGAAATGTTATAAGAAATATCAACATTCATTAAAAAAGTGCCAAGCTATAATTATTTCTTGAGGCTCTTTATTTAATCTTCAATTACATGCTGAGGCCAGGTTTCACAACCTGTATGGAAAGGATCAGTTGCAGCCCTCATAATGGTGATGACGGACAATAAAGAAAGTGAGCAGTGAGCAGCTTTCCCACCAGCTGAGAGAAACATATACCATTGTTCCTTTGCTAACCACTTGAACATCTCCAAATAAATCTAAACACTCAGATGCCTGCGGATGGCCTGGTGACTGCCAGACCTAAAGCGCCGCAGGTCCTCGCGTCCTCGCTCTGGAGGGAACTTTCCATGGGCGAATGTGTATGTGATGTGGAAAACTGAGAGTCCCGTAGAGTATCCTGAAAAGAGGCCTAAACAGGGGCCTGCTGTCTTCAATTAAACTAGAAACCCCAGCCGTGGCAGTCCCCTATGCACAAAAGCAGTCCAGTCCTCTGACTGGTGATGTGGACCAGTCAGAGGACAAGGTACAGGGCTTCAAAGATTGAAGGAGAAATTAAAAAAAAAAAAATATATATATATATATATATATATATTATGTCTTTCATAAAAGTTAGCAGGATTTTTGAAGCAGAGGGGGAGAGCAAAGCAGACATTAACGATGGCTGTCACTCATGCTCGCTTGCCAGTTACTTTTCCCTCTTCGTATCATTTTGTCAGGCTTTAATTAGTGAACACACCTGGACTGTCTCTGAAGTTAACTGTGGAACATTGCCTGCCATGGTTTCTGTGGGCACTGAAGACCAATTTCATGCAGGGCACATTGGCACAACTGAAGCTGATATGCTTGTCAGTTTCAGCTTGACACACAGAAGCGGTATACCAGCTCTTGGATATGTATGAGGTTTTGGAGCTACAGACAGAGACCGGCATTTGAACGATCTCCCTGCCAAGCACCACCGACACAGGCGGCATGGGCATCCATTAAATTAATTTGACTTCATTAGTGCAGACCTGCTTGGCCTGGGGTGCCCACAGAGATGCCAGAGGGTGGGAGGTAGGGGGGTGGTGGTTGAGTGGCATCAGCCGCTGTGCTCTGAGGAGAGCGAACACATGGCACTGACAGGCGGAATATGGCCCCAGTTCTTACACCGGGACGGCTGCCAAACAAAGGCAACATGCGTCACTGGCTTTAGGGGAGCTCAATCAACACCCGGTTGGAGTATTAACGCCATGTGTGCCGTGCCACATCAGTGAGGAGGCCGCGGGTCGCCGGGCAGCCTACAAGTCAAGCTTGTGCACACAGTGAATGTGGCAGAGGGATATGATACAGGGACGCTGCCAACGGGTTGACCCACTGCCATCACCTTTGTGTCTGCTGCCAGAAACGCTCCATATTATGTTATAAAGCTCACGCGTATCTATTGTTGTGTTGCGTGTATAGTTGTGGCGTTTAGTTTTAGCTTGTAAGTGATTAAATCATGCTCGCATACTCGGCCACAGTCCTAAAGTGCTGTTGTGTTTATCTACCATCGGTGGTAGCAGGACTGATCCACACAATACTGTGCATGTTTTGATGTCGTTCAGTCTATTGTGCGCATTTTTCGACAAACTACTAATGGCGAATAGAATTACTGTTCCATGCACTTCTCTGTATGATTGATAACAAGCTAATGTCCTCAGTAATGAACAGATATTACTGCTTTTGATCTAAAAGTTGATTTGATCTGGATCTGAAAGCCTTTTCAACTCAGTTGCATCCAGCAGCCAGCAAAAGCGATAACTTCACTTTGACTTAGATTGTCTGGGTTTCCCTGTAATTGTTTCAGTTTGTTAAAAACCAGAGAGGTTGCATGCCTTGCCTAAAAGCACCTTGATAGCATAATCTGCATCCTCACAATCCCACCTACTACCACCTTCAGGACCTGACCTTAGCTCTGCTCGGAGTGGTGCACCTGATAAATACAGAAGTGTGGAAATAAATAAATAATAGGGGGGGTATTAAGTCCAGATAGGACTGGAAGGTAGCCTGAGGGTGGTAAGTGTTCTGCCTGACAGCAGTGAACACTTTGATCAGTGAGCCCCGTCTGAAGATCGCTTCCACATCTGCACAGGGGGAACGAGCTGTAAACTGCCAAGAAGCATTTTAATGACAGTTGGATTATAAAATGAAAGAGGGCTCCAGATGGCAGGCAGTGCAGCGGCTGCGGTTTGAGGGGAGGCTGTTTAAACTGCTTTTTTATTGATAAAATATGGGGTGAAAAATTGTGCAAGGCTTATTAGGCATCCCGCTGTGATGTTGCTCAGCTGGCCAAGCTGTTCAGCATGGCCCTCATCCAAACATGCCTCCATAAATTTTTAGCAGTACCTTTAAATCTGTAAGATCCCTGCTTGTTAAGTTCACCCTGGCTCCCCCAAATCCCCCACACAGTATTTGTCCTTTAAAAGACTTGCTTGTGTCCTTTATTTGTGAACCAGCAGGATGTTACTAGCTCAACGTAGACTGAGGAGGTGGGAGGACAGGGGTAGGGGGCTCCCACATAACGTGCTCATTATCGTCTCCCTACAGCCAGAGTTTACTCCTTAAACAACTTAATTCCTGTATGATTTCATTAGCTTTACTCTCCTAGTAATAAAACGAGGCTGACCTTATTAATTCAAAACGCTGTGGTTATGTCTATACTTAAATACACAGGGAGCTGTTCAGGGCAAAAATGCTCTTCTGGGTTTTTGACTTGTGATAACTGGTTTCAGTGGTGGCTAAAAAGGAGAAATGGTTGGATTTAGTGGTGAAGCTCAAATTGCATTATTAGTAATCTGTATCCCCAGTTTCAGTGGGAAAGGCGTGAGCGTGTTCAGTAATGAAACCCTTTTCAGGTAAGTCATGCCGAGGCTTCATAAATGCACATGTGGGGACGAATCTTGATCATGTATGTGGTGGAAAAGTCATGTTACATTTGTATGTAATTACTAGTGATGTTGATTGTCATCTTCCAAATATCTCTCGGTCAGTTAATATTGCCTTACACTAAAGTGCCCTTATGCATGTCTTTGATTTGGAGCTCAAATTGAATTTGCTTGAAATGTGAATAGGCCTCATTCACAAGCTGAGAAAAGTCAATGGTATCAGTAAGAGGGATCACTAAAAGCCGTCTTAACTCCTTCAAAATCTATACATGTCACATCTATGTCTTTCACTCGGGAAAAGTGGGCTCTCTTCCGCTGAGATATGTTGTTATCCATGCTCTCACTGCTAATTTAAAATCCATTTAAGCTGATAGGGTGGTTGACTGAAGCGCCGTTTTAATGCCCTCGCAGAAATTGACATATACACCGCTTTTCCTACCTTCTGAAAACAAGCTGTCCCCATTTATATTCCATAACTACCACTTCAAGGCCAACTCGCCGCGCCCCCATTCCACCCTCACGCCTATCCGTGGCGTCAAAGACAATTACTGTCGACATCACGTCAAATTACAACTGTTGGTTTGCTTGTTTGTGTCGTTATGTGACTTGAAAACTGCCATCTTCTACGCAGGGAAGGTCCCCTCCCTCCTGCTCTCCTCCCTTTTGCCCACCCTTACGGGTCTACACACACTGACACGCATAAATCCCATCCCAGCGCAGAGAAGAGAAAGGACAGGCAGCCGGCAGCCTAATGGACTAATTTGTAATTGCGATTGAGAAGAAGCTGAGTTGTTGGATGTGTCATAATTTGACAGCTCTGAGCCGGACCATGACGCTTCAGCCGCAAATGTTTCCCTCCCCCTCCTTTCTTTCCCACTCCTTCAAATGCTTTCTTTCTTCCCCTCCACGGAGAATAGTCAGAAAGGAAGGTGATGGGAGAGATGCTTTCGGCACATTCTGCTTCTCAAAGCTCCTGGCTCTGTCATATTACTTCTTTTTTTTTTCCTCTCCACCCAACACACCATCACACACACACACACACACACATGCACATATCCCCACCACCTCTCTCCTCGTTCTCTACCTTCACATGGATCCCCTAGGATAGAATAGGCAAAGCATCTCTGAGCATTCAGATGCGTTTGAAGTGCAGGACAGATGGGAGGCTCGAGGGACTGTAAAAAATGAATCGAGGCTAGTAATAGGAGAGATGTTTTGAATCCTCTCCTCCATAAGTTATTTATCAGGGGCCCTTAGTGGTAGAGGAAGACTTCAGAGTGCTCCCTTAATGTAGCATCTGATGACTAGTAGGGGGGCTGTTCCAGGAAGTACTGTTGTAAAACAGGAGGAGAACATTAGCAGGGAAGTCTCCCAGGGCCCACGCAAAAGAGAGGAACAACACACAGGGCCACTCTTTCCCAGCATGCAACGCAGGTCAGAGAAGAAAGGTGTACCGCCACCAACCCCCCCCACTCTCCCGTGTTATCAGAGGAGTCACCGAGCAGGATGCTCTGTGCTATGATTCCCACCAGGCGAGGCACAGTTGAGTAGACCATGTGTTTCAGATAGTTGGAAAACGAATCCGAATCGAATGGACTGATGGGACTGCTGAGCGCAGATTTTTTTTATTATTACAATTGCCTGTTAAATGTTTTCCAGTTTATTATGACATTTGTAGCAGTCAGAGGAACAGCAAAGTAGTATGCCAGTTAACTGAGCAGATCATTCAAATAGAAACCACTGAACTGAATGTAGCAATTTATCTCTTCAAACACAGAGACATCACCTTTGACCTTCTTTGGTGTGTAGCTTTAGAGCTAAATTGTTTTTTTAACCTTTGGGTTTGATTAATTAAAGAGTCTATTTAAAATGTCTACATGCTCACATGATACAATTTATAAGGTAAACACGATTTGTGGTCAGCTGTCGATCTTTGACATGAACTGCTTCATTCTGTAATATCAGAAGCAAGCACTAATTATTAACTGTTTCTTATTTTACCAACAGGAAAACAATACTAACAAAACAACAAGGGTCTCATCACAAATAGTGTATCACTCCAGTAATGGTCCAGGCCAACCAGGGAAGTCTCCAATCACAGGAGACTAATGGCCTCTGAACTGATCACTCAGGTTAATAAAGACCAGCTAATGACATAGCTGCTTCGTTTGTGTTAATTGCTCTCTGTAGACCTCTGCCATGGCCCACGTCTCCTGAGCATCTGTCACAAGGCATATTCCCCGACACAGCTCAGACCCTGGCCTCGGCCCCAAACCAGGCACGCCGCCAGACACAGTTGTCCGCTGGTGTCCTTTTACCGCACTAGGGCGAGGGGTGAAAATACAATGTCTAAGTAATGTAAACTGTTTGTTTTGGCAGACTCGCTTCTCTGTAACACCTGATGTGTTCATACATGGATATAGACCTCAGACATACATTGTCAGAATATAATTCAGAAACGATATTACTTTGTCAGTATCAAATAATTATTAAAGTAAATTGAGTATATTGATGAGTGCAGTGCATTTTTACACCATATGCAAATCAGCGACGTTAAAGTGCTTTTAGTTTTATCTTAGACCAAATCTTTTCTCTTATACTAATCTTTAGCAGAGGAGAAGCTAGTGGCTTATGCTTACAACTGTACGGTGCAGATGGAAAGATGTGCAGTACAATGTGAATTAAATATTTTTTTGTGTATACTAGGGCTACAGCTTCAAGACACTACAGCAGGTTTGAATGATAAATGTGGTCCAGTTTCATTTGATATGCTCTCTCACTCTGTCCTTCTTCGTTCAGCAATGTCAGAAACATTCTGCAAATTTTGAGGAGGATCTGTGGATACCACAATGTTTCCAGGCATTGTGTGAATACAGTGAACCTACATCAACTTCTTCTCTGATTTAATTGTATATTATTGTCTGGCAATAGCTATTAACAAATAACAGGCTGTAGACATAGTACATACCATAGAGTGCTCATTGGTTACACCCTCTGAAGTTAATAAGGCAAAGTAATTAGTATTTGATTAGCATTAAATAAAAATAGCATGCTTCAAGACAATTTGCCGAATGAAAGGAAAATGAAATGAGTAAAAGACTGTCGAGCAAAGTAAAATCAGATATTAGAATCAACTTTACCTTTTAAGATAATAAAAATTTTAAAAAATGATGTGCAAATAGTTTTATTCAATATCTTAGTGCTATCATAAAAGTGCTATCTTTGTGGATTAGCATGGTTTCACCAGGTTCTGCTAGTAACAATATTGTCTAAAAAGAAACATCTGGAACACATCTGGAAAACCACTGTTACCTCTGGAATCCTAACTGAATTTAAGATGGACCATGAAGTCTAAGCCTTTTTCAAAGGGTATTACCTGAAGTAAGCCGTATACAAGTAAGCAGTATTTTGCACCCTGCACTATGTAGGAACAATATTTCCTCAGTGGTTTTTACTGAATCGACAGGATAAACATTTTTAAGTTGGATATTTTAGTCTATGACTAATAAGATTTAGATATATTACAGGCAATTTTGATCTACATTTATCCACATTCATTTGGAGGAAAGTTAGCTGCCCTGCTGTATATTTTTTTTTAATTTTGCAGAGCTTTTGATGTAGATGCAGCAGTGGCCATTTTGAAGCACTGACGCATGGTGCAGCATTACAATGGGCAGCAATTTGCATATCATTTCATGTTGGGGATATTAGATTAATGGCTTGTGACTAGTGTGATGAATACTAATTTAGCCTTAAATCATGTCACTGTTCAGACATTAACAGCCTGCCCAACAGGGAGCACTGCAGCCAGACCTTTTATAAGGTCAGCTAACTTCTTCGGCCAAGTTCTTCCTGTTCCTCGTTCATTCTAGTCAGTTATGGGATTTGTAAATGTTTGCTATTCCAGGGACTGTTGCCTTCACTGTTAATGCTATATAAGCCCGCCACAGGGGTTAATGTCATTTCCATTTACCCTGGGAGACAATAAAATCTGCTGATGGAGTTAGGGAAGCAGTGATGAAAATCATGAATGTTGTAGAGGTCCCAACTCTTCCCCCCAATGGCCGCAATTTGACTCTCAGCGTGCTGGCCCCCAGTGTAGCCAGCTTTTGTGGCCACGAGGCATAATGATGTTAATGTTGTGTGAAAAGGCTACAGAGATAGGTAGGCAGAGAATCACGCAGCGTTTTAATGTAATCAGAAGCTGTTTGGACTCATTCCAACAGGTTATGACGTAAGACCACAAATACAAGAACAAAGGACTGAAACAAGGGACAGAACAACTGACTGTCCATAAGTTTCCTCATTACTGACTGCCTGTTCGGGCCGATTTTGTATTGTGTTTGTATCAGCTGAACTGAAGTGAACTGAAAATTGTGGCTAGATGTCTGTTGCTATTAGAGTGCATTATGGGTATGTAAAGGTCACCATCTAAACCCTGATGTTTTGGTTTAAAATAGCACACAATAGTGTCATATTTGGCCATATTTTCACCAGAATGCAGGGGGGAGCATATTAAAATAATGTGCTTTCACACATTATACAGCATTATAACCCTATTTGGGATTCAGACACTGCGTAGCACAATGTGAAAAACCCAAAATATAAAAGGGCATTGTTTTATCAGTTCTCTCTAATGAGCTCTTAGACTGATAAAAAATCTTCTTTGGTTTGTCAACTAAAAAGCTGTGAACTAGTATAAGGTGCCGCTATTGAACTGGTGTTGTTTTGGTTAACATGTTATGGGTCTCAGCAGTACAGTAAATGTTGAATGGGGATTCAGATATATAGTGATAATTTCATAATGTGACATTCTGCTGCAGTAGTCATGATGTACATTTTGCATTAATGTCACAGTATCATGAGCATTTCTTTATGAGTATATTGAGGTTTTCTCACATCCTCGAATATGTGTGTGAGTGAGTGTGTGTGTGTGTGTGTCTGTCACTTTATTCAATCTCCTGAGAGTAGATGGCTAGCCAGGAGTATGGAGGGAGGAAGTGGGAGGGTGTCCAGAGGGAGCTGTTTGATTGATGTGTTTTGGGGTAGTGGATGTGTGTGGGTGTGGGGGTGTTGAGGATGAGGGGAGAGGAGCTTGATGGGACTGTGCCGCAAGAGGGAGGCATGGCTCTTAAGTGGGGGAGGAGGGAGCCTTAACAAGCCCTAGATTGTTAGTGACAGGCAGATACTTCAACACTTAAAGTAGAAGGTTTGATTTAATCACAGAGCTGTCATTTGTTATTTGTCTGGCTTGCTCCACCAGGGCCACGGCTGATCAACTGCCTGGTCCCAAGAGAGCCCTTTTTCCCCCTGTAATGTCTAAATCCCCAGCACAAATTACAGGCATGCACCTCCCATTCCCACCCCTCCACTCCCTCACTGCTTCAATCCTGCCATGTTAGGAGATGAAGGCCAGAATGGGGGATTTACAAAGAGAGGGAAGCAGGTTGGCAAGATGTGAGCAAGGAAAGAAGACAGGTACAGAAATGAGAGCGAGCGAGATGGAATGGCCTCAGGGCCTCTAAAGATCATTAATAGGACTGTCAAGGAGGTTGCCAGTTGGTTAGCTTATCATAAATAAGAAATGAGCTCCTCCCTTCTTGCCCATTCTAGTTCATTAATAATGCCTGCAGCGGTTATTTTGTTGCATCGTACTTTGAAGGGGAGAGAGACAGAGCGATAGAGGCATGATTATGGGAAATTTAGGGATGAACGGGCCTCACTTTCCTGCTTCAGTAATCTGATAGGACAGTGTCCCAAATTACCAATGAGACCCACGTACCACCGCAGAGTCAATTAACTCCACAAGCAGTTAGGACAGTAGGAACCAAAGGTGGACTGTATAAAAATGACTTAGTAAACTTGAAAATTAATTATTTTCCAGGTTTGTGTTGTTTTAGTAAAAACTTAAATGAAATTCTGATAATCCAATTTCCACTTTTATTTTCACGTAGGTGTACATTCTGCGACCATATTGACATGAAAATGGAAAGCTGCTGTTTTGAAGCCATGCCTTTCTGTGCACAACCATTTCTCGCAGTTTGAAAATAGAAATCACTTATGGCTTAACCAGGACAATATACAAATGCAATGAGTGATACAGTGCCCTCACGCTGTTTCATTTACATCTCACCATGTACTCTGGTGTCAATAACAACAATGCAGTCTCTCATTCCTGTGATCTTGTTGAGTCTTTAGTTATGACGTCACCTCCTCTTTAGTCTTTGGGTAGGAAAGATTTGACCCTGGTTTTCACAATAAAAGCACATGTGGCTATGTGACAGCTGTCTTCAAGGCTGTCACACATCACTGACAATGGTATGTTGCTAAATTGTATTTTCTCAAACAGACTATTGTGCTGTTAGTCTTTGCAAAACAACATCAGCTTAACTAAAGCATGCTAGGTGTCTAATTGGGTTATTTGTTATCTGTCCATTATGTTGCAGTGGTTAGCGTTAGCTAGCTAGCTGGTTTTATGATAGTTTTGTCTATTTAGAACTTTATATATCTGTCACTATTAGGAGTTTTTAGGAGGCTACCAGTGCCCAAACTGGGAAAGCTAAGTATGAGTGATGCTTTACTAGCCAAGAGCCAGCTAACGATCAATACTGTGACAACATGCTGGCTGTAATGTGCAGTTTAATAGTAATGGGGAAGGAAGAAGAGATCTTTATCTTCTTCAGGATGCCATTTATACTAAAATAACAGGGTCATAGTTTTTTTCGACATATCAACAACAAGAATGTGTTTATGCAGATAATCTGTTCTAAATAGATACACTTTTAAAAAGTCCCTGTAGTTTCAATCTGTTTTTTTCTGCTGTTGTAGATGGTGTCAATCCAGTCTTACACCAGTTATCTGCATCTAACAATGAAGTGCTGCACAGCAAGCGGTTATCTGATTGTTGATGCTGACATATTTCCTGTATGCAAGGAACCAAAACAGTTTATCTACATTACTGTATTATACAGACTTACTTTTTACTTTTCAGTTAGATCTGTATTTTTGTATTTTCATTAATAAATTGTAAAACTGGATATTTTCTGTTTTTTAAAAATGTCGAAAGCTTTTTTTAAAACTCTTTTAATTTGATTTGTTAGGAAAATTCTATTTCATTTTATTTGTGCCCTCAACTTTGCTTTGTTTGGATTGAAATTGTCTCCTTTGTTGTATATAATGGTCAAATTGGAATTATCATTGAATATTGTCCACTGTACATCACAGTCTGACTTCAAACAAAATATCCAATCTTTTCTATTGTAATATCTTCATAAAATGCCTATAAGAGCATGTCAAAAACCTGAGTTATATTATTTAATTTATTAATTAAAACTTACATGTGAGGAAAAAAATCATATGCCATTGCATAATTAAATTTGTTTTTATAATTTAATTTATAAAATGTTCGGTATATTCTAAGAGAAACGATTATGTAGCCTAATCACAAAAAGCTGTCTGCTCTGACTCGATGTGACTATTAACTTTGATCTTTGAGACTCTGTTTCTGGTACATGATGGACAGGGAATATATATGACATCAATTCCAGCTAACCATTCTCCTGGGATCTGGACAGAAAGGGGGTAAAAAAACACATCACCTGGAAAGACTGAAAGTGATGAGAGGGGTCGTTGGTTGTTAAAGAGAGAGCGGAAGCAAGTTCAGAGGGGTCACCCTTCAGGTAAAAGCATTGCCTTTTAATTAGGGTGAAAGGATATTATTCTTTCATAAAGGCCAGGGGCCTGGTCGCTGTTGAGGCTGATAGCAGTCAATGCCGCTCATTAACCCTCCTTCCCGCCTTCTACTCTCAACATGACTCCATCTGAGAAGGCATAGATAAAAGGCTCAGCCTGGCCACAAATGACGGGGGGGCATCTGAGTTTTTGTACTCTCTACTGTTCTCTTTTCTTCTCGCTTCCTCTTCCCCTCTGTCTATCTGCTCACCTACATCGTAAGCCCTTTCCTTGTCGTGGATTATACTTCATTTCTCTCAGGTGAGCTTCCCGGGGAAGATGGGGTAATATTACATTTGGTGGTGTCTTTCAGATGCCGTTCATTTGACTGGCAAACCTAGCAAGGATACATGTTGTTATTGTTGTGAAGTGTTCTGAATGCATCGCCTGGGTCTCCTAAAGACGATGGTATCGGTCAAAACAAGTATTCTAAAGAAATATATTTTACAGATTGGTATACACCAGGAGTATAGTGTGGTGTGTGTCTGTGTATATTCACATATATTCTCCCTCTGGTTCTTCCTAGACATTAAAAAAAAAAAGTCATGGCAGAGCGACAGGAAAGAGAGAGTGAAAGAGAGAGAAAAGGCATTGCAAAGAGAATAGCAGGAGGCCAGTGCCCAGAAAGCATGATGTATGATTTTATTCATTCCTCCTTCCTGTTCCTGATTAGGGGCCTTTAAACTGTGATCGATTGACCCTCAGACGAGCCTCAAATCAAAGGCAGACACTGTATGTGCTGAGTGAGAGGGAAACGCATGGAGGCATTAGAGGCATGTGGCTCTGGGGTGCACAGCAAGAGGTTGATTCACTTTGTGCAGGCCAGCTAGAGAATAGGATGACGAAGATGGGATTGTGGGCCGATGAAAAACCATGGCACACATTTACATGCTGACCTGTATAAATTCATGTCTGCACTCCCTAAGAGCACATACAAAGCTTTGAACACACATAAGCATAACCTCAAATAATATTTTGTGTGTGCATGCAAGCGTGTGTGTGTCTAGTCAGTGGTCATGCCTCCAAATAACAACACAGAGGCTTTAACAAGCACGTTCACATGTCGCCTCTGCTGGGCTTGTCAGCCCAGAGGCTTAAACTTCCATCATTCACTCCACTATATCCACATTTTACTTGAGCTCATCTAGTCCCTCTGCATTTTATCCAACACCTCCCATCCTTGCCGTCTTAAATCTCCTGAGATGAGCCCCAGTCTTCAGGAGATGAGCACACTGCAAACAATTTATGATGCCTTTCTAAGGAAGTCAGATCTGGCCTCCATACCTTGGGGATCTTTTTTTTTTCCCTCTCTTTTGCAGCGCTGCCAAAAGAACATTCTGATATGTAATCTCTGGCTGAAGGAATGGCAGACAGACAGACACATGTGCACAGTGCACATTTGTTTTCCCGCTCTTGACCTACGACGGGAGTGTAGAGCAACAGAGAGAGAGAGCGAGTAAAAGAAAGGCTGCCTTACAACAGATGGTTCTCCTTAAGGAGCTGAGATGAAACTCTTTGTGTTACAAGTCCTCTTTGGTCTTTTTTGAGACTCCAATCGGTTCAGGCCCCCCTGCTGGGCTGCGTTCCAATGTGCTGAGGCCAAATGAATGCATAGACATACACACACACACACACACACACTTTTGAGTATCTGATGCATTGTCTCACCTGTCTTCTTGCTTTGAATTATTGAGCAAACTGAATTCCAGTTAAGGCTAATAAATTGTCCTTGGAATAGTTCTGGAATGTGACCGAAATTGCCGGACTCATCATTTGACATCACAGATGATTGCACTGGGACTATGAATTTTCCATAACAACTCAATATAATACAGATTAGAAGAATACAAATGCAAATACGCTTAAAGCTGCACATATTGCTGCAGGTAATGGAAAATGCATTGTTCTATTTGCGCGCAATAGTACCCGCATAATTAAATTTTATTATATGCTTTGAGATTATCAAGGTAATGTAAGTAGTCCTCGTCCTTTGAAAGCAGATATGTTCAATAATGGGCTACACTTTTGTTATTATGGTGGCTTCAATGAATGATCACTGCAAGTCTCGCCCTGCAGTTTGTTACGACTGATAATCTAGAGCCTCCAACGGATTGATGTCGAATCTGAATAGGAAATGGAGTGCACAGCAGCCGAGGCCTATCTCTGAAGGAGGCTGGGGGTGGTAGAGATTGCATTCCAGCCAGAGTGATGGCATCACTTCTCAAAGCGCACACGCTCGTGACAAGTAAACTGAAATCATCATTGATGTTATTTATTTTCAAATGCTCCCCGCTTGACAGGCGACATCTTGTTCGGCACGCATCCCAAGGGAGGCCACGGTGCTCAGCATTTCTCGGCTCCATCACGCGCAGACAGCCGCTCGGTGCTGACACCAAAGGAGTGGGACTCACTAGAGACTCGCTCTGGAATTTGTCACAATCCTGCGCCACACGAAGAAAACACAAATGCACTCAGCTCCTTGTTTACACACATTTCCAGATCTGTCGCAATACTTGTCTCCCACCTCAGCATCTGCCACAACACTAGAAAACAAGCGGTTGTTTGCCCAAAAAAAAAACAAGTCTGTTAAAGTTTTTTTTTGTTTTTGTTCTCGATAAATGTCAACAAAAGTTGAATCCGAGGAAAGGATGTGTGCTGCAAATGCCACTGACTTCCTGTCTCTGTCTGATTTAGACATGACGTGTGGAATCTAGGACTAAATTAGTGTCTGTCAAAAAATAAAAGATAAACAGTTTTACATAAACTGAACCAAATCCCTGTAATTTGGTGCTATTTTAACTCATTTTGTTTAATGAAACATTTGTTCAGATGCTAAATAATGACCAGTGCTAATCACTGTTACGCTCCTATTGTTACCCTGTATTTCTAAAGGAAAGGCAAGCTTTCCTCTTCAGTTTTCCACTGTAATCCATCATGGACATCAGAGCGGAGGCTCCAGCTACACAATTCCATTCTACTAACAACATCAGCCCAGCAGCACTGTCTATCTCAGCACAGTCACAGTCTCTGTATGTGTGCTTCTGCACATTTGTGTGCCTTTGGTAGTCTGGCCCATCCATTCATGTGTACATGGGCTCATTATCAGTCAGTAGCTGTCTGAGCTCAGGGGAGGTGGTGCAGATGAAGAAGCGAGCATGGCGGTGGGCAGGTAAACCAGCCGTGAGCCAACACCAGAGCCCAGATACCCTCGGCATAGCTCCGCTAAAGGAGTCCATTTGTCAAATGTGCCTGCACTGAGGCCCGCAAGGGAGTACATTACTGGCTGAGGCCCCTGCAGAGACCGGCCCTCTGACTCGCAGCCATACTCACTCACCGTGCTGGCCGCCCAAGGTGCTTCCTACAGTCAGTGGTGACCAGCCCCCAGCCTACTCTCATTCTATTGGCTCATTAATAAAACAGCCTCCGCACGAGAGCAGGGGACATGCTCCAATGCTCTGGACATCGCTCTCTCCAGCTAATGGGCCAGCAGGGAGAGGCCTTTGTCTGCATCTGACTCTCTCACATCCTTCAACGTGTCAGACGAGACAATGCAAGGAAGGATGGAGGGCTTTGACTGTGTAAAGCCCAGATCATGTTGTGTGTGAGCCCGGGCTCAGGCTCAGTATTCACCGTAGACCTCAATGTGTCTTCAGTCTGGGCAAGTGCCTGAGCTTTCCTCCATCAATTCCACTTAGCCTCACTTGGGCAAACCTCCTCAATTGTGTTTCCTCTCAAAATGATTATGGACTCCCTTGAATGTGTCAGTACCATAACAGAATCTCCACATTCTGCAGTGATTTCTAGCACCATCCACCTACTCTTGTACCTCCTCCCACATTGTCTAGCCCAGACAGTGTGAATCTAGATATTTTTCTCTCTCTCTTGCTCCCTTTTTTTTTTTTTTATATCTGTTGCTGTTTTGCATGTTGAGCTTTGGTAGAAGCTGCTCTGATTCACAGCTGGGCTCCTGGGGGAGAAACAAGAGTTTTGTTTGTGTTTGTTGTAGGACATAAATCTAACAAGAGAGGTGGAGATGGAGCACTAAGGCTTATGGATCCCTTAGGGGTCTTACTGAGCTCCTCACTAAATAAATCTGAATCGAAAATACATATGGAGCGGTAAGCCGTTCACATAAAGGAGCGCTTGTTCTCCTCAAGGAGAGTATCAGATTTACTGGCTCCACAGCGTGTCTACTGGATCCCACCCATCGCAGGTTAACACAGACAGAGACGGACAGACACTCGGTGTGCATAAAGTTCATTGACTGGAATGTTTCTGTGATGTAGCAAGCCAGAAACTAGTAGAAGCGCACATCCATTGTTGTACGTCTCGATTAGGTGGTGGTATGCGTTTCCTGGAACTAACTAGCTTTCTCCTGCCGCTCTAAAATTAAATTTCCATAGGATCTAAACTTGGGCTTGTTTAGGGAGCTATTTTGTTACTGTCACTGCAATAGATATCTGCCGCCTGCCTGAGTATAAAACCTGTGCTATAACATTGCCAGACGCAATTCACGGGCAGAGGTGGCTCTCCCCAATTATTAGCTTAAGGAAGCAGTCTAGAGATTTATGAATATCCCCAGTTGACTTAGAACAGCTCTAGTCACTTCCATATGTGACCTTGAGGCCGAGTGGTTGACAGGGCCCTTCCAGGCCGATTAGGCCCTAGCTGAGAGGCCTGCCTTGTTGGCAGCTGGGGGGCCAGGGGAGCATAGCCTCTTGAGCTCAATTGGTAAAGATCACAGATGTAGAGGCCCAATGAGGGCAGCCAGTTACTGGGACGCCACAGCCAGTGAGGCCCTCTTTCCTTGACACTGGGTTTACTGTTACTCTCAGACCCTTGAAGAGGAAATAACAGAGGCACCAATTAAAGTTTTAAGACATTAAATAAAAACCCTCTGTTGTTGCCTTTAAAACATCCCAGTTAATCCTTGTTTGTCTTTACGATGGAACCTCAGTCAGATGCCATCATTCTGCTTTCTATTAAAGTGAGAATGAGAGGTTTTGTGTTGGGATTTTTTTTCTCCCTACCCTTCTGCAATCTTTCCTTTGCCTTCTAGCTCGTGGCTTGATTACTATATAAACAACCATTTTTATTGCTGAAATACATACTGTTGGAGGGGTGGCTGTGTAGACTTTGTAGTCTTTTTGACGTAGTCACCAGTTTACCTCTGTGAACATCTGCAGGCTATAATAGCTACATCATCTATATTTATAGTTTTGCCAATCACGCTACAGACCCTGATGGAGGTCTCATGATGAGCCATGAGACACTACGATGTTGAAAAGGTTTTGTTTAATGAATGCAGTGATTTCAAGTTCAAAATAAAACAGGCCTTAAGATACTGAATATTTAAAGAGTTTTAAGCTGGGAGAAAGATTATATACTACTGGCACTTAAAAATACTCCCATAGAGAGACCAAGTGAAGATTTTGTACTTTTAATCAATTTAAAAGTGGTCAGGTTTAATTTTTACAGGATTTCAGCGACCTACTCTTGGGTCAATAGGCCAAAGATATGTTTTCCATAGCTCTGCAGTGATGTGTCTCCATCTCTATTTTTCTCCCTTTCCATGTATGCCACTTCACTCTAATGTAGCACAGCATGCATGCACTTAGTTTCTCGGATTTCTCTGTTATTGAATTTAGTCAACCTGTAAAGTGGAAACCCTAACTGAACAGAGCTGCATTATCGGGTTCTGACTATATGTGAGAGAATAGGAAATAATAAGGTCAAATAAATTACATTCATCTCATGTTTGAACACCAAACACAGTCTAATTCTTTGAATTTGAAAATGGCAGAGTATATGGATCCAGTCGTTTTTCATTCTGTTTATTTAAAGCGCGTGCAAGCAAGTCTACAAAGCCACCGTGGAACAAAGACCAGTAAAACGACCGATATAATACTGATGTCAGGGGCTCTCAGCTTCTGTCTCTGGAGCTGTATTGGTATAATTAGCGAGGAAGTCTCTTGCCCTTGCTCCGATCTACCATCAAGCCTACCCGATCCCCACTGGGCTCTGAGAAGTCCCAGGGCAGCTTACTTGTGGGAATGGAAGAAGTGGTCCTGCAGACTGTGCCCCGAGGGAAGGTAGGGTTAGAAGTCACAGTAGGCCTGTGGCCAGATGAACAAGGGAGCTGTGATGCAAAGAGGATTTTCTGGCATCATGACTGAGCTCCCCGAGAGCTAAGTGCCTAATCCATATTACATTCATAAAGGCCCCACAGATTAGCAGACATCTTCGTCAAAATGAATTAAAACCTATCAGTTTATGGGGAACATAAGTGTCTAGAGTGAAAATGGGTTTTTATCAAAAACTGCTGAGGAGCCGTTCCCTTTAAAGGTTTTTATAGGTTAAGATATTCAGGCTGAGAACCTTAACCTCTGATGTGGAAGTCATTAGTTTGGAGGGCAGGGGTCTTCCGGCTAAGAATATGGGATTTAGGGTACTGACACGCACAATTGTAGGCTAAAATGGAAACCATCTGACTGTTGTTAATGTCTTAACTCATTTACAGTGACTTTTTCCACACAGGCAAAGGTTTGATAACTAGGCAAGCAGGAAAATGTGTTTCTTGTCTCGCTGTCACTTCCCAAAGTCCGCACATACGAAGTCAATATTAAGTAATAACTCTGCCTTCGGCATGGCCTCAGTTGGACTGTAGTTTATATAATAATGAGATGTGATTGAATAAAGCCAATTTTCTATTGATGTGCTATAAGTGGTTAAAATCTAATTTCAGTAATTTTCTTGGTCTCTTCAGCATTAATTTGTCATTAGCTGTATAATATTCCAGAGGACTTCTCATGCATGCAGTATAAAGTGGGTATTCTTTGCTGAAATGCCAAACAGTGGTTCAACAAGGGTCTGTATGAATGGTTCCACATTAAAGACAGATTCACAAGCCTGATTGGGTAAAGTGGAAAAGTTTGCGGTGCCTTTCCTGTTTAGCCCGTTTAAAGTTTTGACATTATCTGTTCGGTGTATAGTTTGGTGTTGCTGCGGCCTGCAGTTCACCTGACTTCAGTTATGTGACTTCTGGTTTGTTTGCCTTGAGTTTTTCTAGGAGAAACAAAGCTTGTCACCAGAGCAGTTCAGAGATCAGTGTAAAACGTTTGCCTCTTACTCCCTAATTACATTCTGTTGGACATTTTATTTTGCACAATGATGTGATGTTCCTAATTTCATTTCAGACTAATTACTTGCCCTTCATTTGTGTTTTGCGGGGGACTTTTGTGCTTTTCTATACGACGGAGGCTTGTGTTCATCTCTGACGTGAGCTCATATTAAATTACTGCACTTCTTTTTATGCTGCCTGCGCCACATTCAAACGCTGAGCAGCTTCGTGGATCCTGTCATGAGAAAGTCATTTAAACAGCGTTCAAATCGGAACACCAGTCAGCACACGCCATAATGGGTTGAAAACATTCTGTAATCTCTTTATGAGGCTTGCTAACTTTATCAGCCACCCTCGTCTTTGAGCTTCTTCATTAGAAAAACTCCTCCCTAGTCTGAAAATGGGCCAAGGTCGCAGTTTTTTTTTGTTTTGCTTTGTTTTTTTGGTGTAAGGACTAGGCTTTATACACTGGATGAATAGCACAGTGTTCCCATTCCACATAGCCTATTAGACAAAACTGTGAATCAATAAAACTGTAGAGGGCATAGTTAATCTACCCACCACCATCTTAGCATCTATTTTGAGCGTGAGGGAAGCCGGCAGCCATTTTGTTTTCCTGTTTTCCTGAATAGCTCCAATGAAAAGCAGACGCCTGTGCATGGAGTTAATTAAGCCATGGTTTTAGAGCCATAATTGATTGAATCATAGAGTCATAATAGAAATTGCGGGGCCTCAGCAGCTGTGTCTTACTGAATTAAAACCAGTGGCATCCTCTGCTGGTGAAAGGATATGTTAATAAGGCCTTGAATGCAATCAGATTTTGTTGTTTTTGTCCTTTTTTTAAGCTTGGGTGCTTCTTTTTTCCCCAACATTTTTCCTCAAGGGGTCTTATTATACACTTCTGTAACACTAGAGAGTTAGTGCGCAACGCAGTGGGAAGCCAAAAGACCCTCCCCCAACCCCCTTAAATCTGTCAAAGCATCTGTCTCATCTACCCTGGCAAATCCTTTGACGTGTGGGGCTAAAGAGCAAGCCTTGTATCATTCATGAATGCTTGTGGATTTCCATATCTGACACCGCACTGACGTGCTGCTGAGAACACTTGTGTCCACATTCAACCCTCCACCAAAATGTGACAACATATGGTGACCATGGAGACGTGGCATGTGCACAACTGTGCTCCAGTCATCCACAACTGTGCTGATCAACACATGTTTATTCAGTTTTTTACACAGGGAAAGTCACAGTGTTGCACATAGGAAATCAAAGACTGGACAACTGAAGGAAATATAAGCAGAAATTTATACAACATGTACAATATGTCCTCTGCAGTTTCCATCATTTTTCTTATTTGTGCTCCGTTTGCAACCCACACTCTCGCTCTTCTATTTTCTTTGGCTGGCCCTTTCTCTGTAGTGTTATAGTGCAGGGAGGTAATGATGAGAAATGGAGTTATAATGCTAGTTGTTAAACCTCAGGCCGCACAACAAATGTGCTTCAGAGACCCGCTTTTGTCTCTGAATGGATTAGGTCTTTGCTCTGGTAACCCTATATTTAATCTCACTCCGGTCTCCACTGGCAACTCTGTGTTTGTCACGGTGACAAATATTCTGTCATTTTCTCCTTCTTATGTCTTTAACCATGGTTGCACCTAAACAACTGCATAGTCTTTGTTTGCTGCTGATTATCTGGTGTTTTCTGATACAGGAAAACTGAAAGTTAAATTCTTATCTGTGTCGGTTTCTGTTATCTGAATAACTTCACCGTGAATGTCAGGCTTGCATTAAAAACAGCTTGTCTGGCTGTGCAAATTGTTCTTAGCCAGCACCTGGACTCCATTACTCACCTTCCTGGGCATTATTGGCTTTTAGGAGTCTTCTGTTGCTGCAGCCATTATAAACCTTCCCCAACAGCTCAGTGTCTACATGCTAGTTCAGTATTAGTTGTTTTGCTCTCAGCCTGCTAGCTTACTTATAGTTCCTAGAGTGGAATGGGAGGCTCAGCCTTCAGCTTTCAAGCCCCTGTTTGGTGGAACAGCTCCCAGGTTGGACTCAGACGGTCACTGTCTCTACTTTTAGGATTAGACTTAAAACTGTCCTTTTTGATAAACCTTATAGTTCGGGAGGGATCAGGTGACCGTGAATCCTGCTTTAGTTATGTTGCAATAGGCCTAGGCTGCTGGGGACTTCCCACAATGCACTGTTTCTTCTTTCCACTGTGTTTATACACCACTCTGCATATAATTATTAGTTATTATTAATCTCTGGCTCTTCTCTATAGTGTGTCTTTTATCCTGACTCCCTCCCCTCATGCCCACCGATCTCAGCAGATGGCTGCGCCTCCCCAAGGTTTCTTCCTGTTAAAAGGGGGTTTTTCCTTTCCGTTGTTGCCAAGCACTTGCTCATAAGGGATCATTTGATTGTTGGGGTTTTCTCTATATTATTGTGGGGTCTTTACAATAATAAAGCACCTGGAAGCGACCATTGTTGTGATTCGGTGCTATATAAATTCAGTAGTTCTTTCTTTGCCCGCTGCCATGTGTTGCTTGCACTTCCTAATCCCCCATCATTGGAACTCGGACAATTGAATCGTTCATTTCTTTAGTTTTATGATGGATTTGTAAAATAATGAATTATTTAATCTTTTCTGTGTTTTTAATATGATATTAGATCCTCTTACAAGGCCACCTCTGACTTTTAGTGTTCTATTTGACAGCGAGAACCTTTGACCACCTGATCAGGCAGTAATGGTGATTTCCTCCAAAGAGCCACAGATTATAGGGTGATTATTCTCAGAGAGGCAAAGAAGTCATAGAATGTTAATAAACTGGTGCCAGTCTGTCTTAAATTATCAATGTGCATGAAAAATTCATCTCCAAACGTCTTTCACACTTTCTGAGTCGGAGCACAATTCACTTTTATCTTGTTAAAGGAATGGAAATTTTATTACAAGGGAAAATAACACCACTTGTTTTTCATTTTCCGTTTCACATCCCAAGCAGCGGTTAGACGTGAGATAGCTCTGATTATTGCGAGCACTTTCAGTATTCATGCATAATTTGTTGGGGTTTGGTTGTCTTGTATGTAGGCTTTACAACTCTGCAGCAAGTGGCATGGCTGTCCTTTCAGAATGCAGTGTTGCAGTGAAGCATATCAGAGGTTGCTATTGCAGGCACCCTGCTAAGTGCCCATAAATTACTTGCTAATCTCACTTCTCCAATTTCCATCTTTTTTTTTTTTCTTAGTGTAAATTATACCCCGGTAGAGACAAATCAGCAGCAAGACCACACAAGGCGGTGCCTTCTGTTTTCTAGACAAGAGCAGGAAAGTATAGTTTTTGCTTCTGTCAATCTTCCAAACAGCTAAGGGGGAGGGAAAATGAAAGCCGTGGGTCTATAAACAATTGTGTATCAAATGCAGGATCTAGTTTGCACATTTTCTCCTACCAGTGCCGCGAAGAAGATAAAGAATGTCAAGGTGACATGTGCGTGCTTTTGGCGCGAGAATAAAGACAGCAATGTCCTTGCTGATTCTATCAGTGGTTGCCATTCTTTACCTTGTTCATTGAAAGAGGAGGGAGTGGGGAAAGAAGGCCATAAAAGGGTGGGGTTGTAGCAGAATAAAAGGCAGAGAGAGCATAACATCCCTCCCAGAAATGCTACTCTAACGTAACACTGTTATCAGCTCCCAACTGCTTTTCCTCCCTGATCGATCTGTGGTGCTGGGCGATGCAAATGGCTTCAGCTAGCCCTGGGTGTTCTACCATCAATGGAGAGTAATTATCTTCGGCAACAACCAATATTGGATTGTTAAGCCTCGGGATAAGTTAGCCGGCAGAGCCTTCAAACAGTCACTCACCTCTGTGGGCTTGAGCGCTGATGGATGGATCAGCTGGGACTAGCTGCTAGAGGGGCTCCCGAGGCAAACTAGCAGAGTTACCAGCTCTCATCTCCCTCTGCCCTAGCAGCACAGCCCTTTGAATCCCAGAGAAAATTCATTTTTAATGTGCCTGGTGGAGGGCACTTTTTGTTCTACATCGCCTCGATCAATCAGGATGACTTTTCATGTCGAACAGGAACCTACAGAAACATTTGCCGAGAGGGCTTTGATGAGAACTTTCAAACGAAAAAGAAGCTGCCTGACAAGCCTTAAACATGCAGTGCATTCAGAAATATGAATGCAAAGACTCACCGGCTGAACATAAGTGTGAATTATCACTACCAGAATAAATTTCCACATGTAATCCTAATCCAGATAGTTTGCTTCTTTATCTCGTGCACTTGCTTGTGCATCTCTAGGGAGCCTTTGTTGCTATAAGTCTTTAGTTTTTGTCGAGTCTCATGGGAGTCCTAGAAAAATGTCTGACATTTCCTGGCCTCTGTTCTCCGCGGCAGTACTTGTATTCTGGAGTACACTGGTGCTCCACGTGGACGACCTAGAAATGTTGTCCATATTGAAAGATTGGAGTCATTGAATAAGGTGCTGATTCTCACATTGCTGGTCTATGCTACTCGAGCCCCTGCAATGAATAAATCATGGATTCTGCAAGGCACTCTGCAGATACAAATTACAATGTACAGCTGCAGAAATAAAATGATATAAAACACGACTGTGTTCCATTTTGTTGGTAGCGACCCACGTTGCGGCTCTCTGTCATCTTTACTAGCAATGGAGAGTGGATGGACATGAATACCATAAAACATAGCTACCTAAATATGAAATCAACTCCTGAGCTCATTTGTATTTTATCTCCGGTGCCTTCTGGCCTTGATATCATGTTCTTTAAAGGATGGCATTTACTCTTTTAAACTCTTGAATTAAAGAAAAGAGAAAGAAACGGGATGATGAGCTGTTAGCAAAAGATCAACCTTCAAGAAAAATATTGCCTAATAGCGTCATATTAAATTTGCTCTTGGTGGTCAATATTAATACTTCCTGTCAACATCAGATCTGCAATCAGCATATTACTGCCTACACTCATGGCTTCTCCCTTTACATAACAGCTTTTACTGTACATGCACCTATTTTAGGAAGCTGTTGAGTAGGGGGATATTGTATGCCAAATGCTATTTCCACAAGGAAGATATTTGGACCAGGGCTCTAGATCCACTCAGTCAGTGCAGGCTTACCTGAGATTAACTGTTCTCCTGACTGAAGCTGGCAGCATTAGTGGCCCACCACTGAATGGACGTCGAGACGAAAGCTAGCTGTTAAAGTGCTGAAGGACAGAAAATACACCCACCTTTTTTTTTTTCACAGAGGTAATGTAGTGATTATACCCTTACCTTGGGAACTGCATGTGGCCTTGCTGGTGTAAGATGGAAACCTACTAGAATTTCTCTTATGTGTCCGTTTCAGATGTCTCAAAAAGATCATAAGAACACTGTGACATTTCTGAAAATGATGCATATGGTGTGGTTAATGTCATATGGAAATGGCAAGGTACATCTTCAGCAAAGATGAAATACTGTATACAAGATATATTTTGTATTTTTTGTGACATTGTGATTACTTTGTAGTTCACAGAAAATTTGCTTTAAATAAGAATCTCTGGGAACTTTTAAAGGAACGGAGCCGCGATACATTTATTCCCTAAACATTTATTCCTGTCATCTATGAGACGAGTTATCCCAGATTCACTGCCGATCCAGCATCTACGTCGTGCTGGATGCTTTCTAGTCCTATCTCCGTGCATTTCATTTTCAGCTGCTTGTGGTCGGCTGTCTGATTGACCAAAGTTAAATTTAGTGGCGTCTAGATTTTTCCTGTCAAATCCCAAACGCTTGTTCACGTTAAACGCTGCTCTGTTTATTTGGGATGGTGCGTTCGTGTGTTTCTGTCTGTTTGTGTCGTGCTCTGTGTTTTTAAGAAAAGTCTGTAAGATCACCACTAATCACAGACAGCTGGGAAATAATTACAAGTCGTGCATTTCTAACACAAACCATCAGGTTAGACTGTAACACATCACTGTTGTTAGGAGACAGTAGTTCCTCACCTAAAGGCAAAATGTGTAAATGGCCAGTTTGTGGCAGGTATCACAGCATATTATTTATCCATCCACAATACTGTATTTATGCTATTTTTGTTTTCGAGGGGTTTTATTTCACATAACACAGCTGCCATTCTCTCGGGTGCATCTGTGGAGTATAACAAAGTATGGCAGAATGTAAACACCAATCTTCTACTTGTCTCCAGAAACCTCCACGGGGAGGTAAAGTTCTGAAAGAGCCCCCTTACTCTGCGTTGGCATTTTGCAAGCATAAGCCTCTTTCAACCTGACTTCAATCATGGCTAAGTTAAGCAGGTCACAAGAGTGAACAGGATAACCACAGGGCTAACTTTGTAGGAGACGTCAAAGCTCTATCCTCCTCCTCTTTAGCCTCCGAGAGTTCTCCTCTAAAGTACATTTTAAGAATAACATCTTCACTGTGGAAAAGGAGCAGATGCATGCTCAGTAAGGACTGATGCCAATCCATAGTCCCCGGGCTGCTAAGAGTTTTAGGGAATTGTTGCAGAATAGAGGTCTCAGTGGGGGGAGAGGGGGGGTTAGGTTTTGAACTTTTGGTTGAAGCATATAAATTGCTATATTGAGTTGGTCATGATGAAGGAAATAAAAATGTTCCGTACAACTTAGTTTTCCTGACGACTCGTCTTTATTTCGTGAGTTTGATACTTAATCTTATTGTATGTACCGTGAAAAAGAGGCATTCCTATATTTCAATCCATTTGTATTACGAAACAACACGCATGCACACGCTGCAGTGCGCATTACGTCTGAAAATATGTTCACAAGCACTGGATCGTCCATATGAAGGTGGGATATCGTTTGTTTGTTTTTTAAGTCATCTCGAAAATCACAAACACATAAACTGGTGATTACAAAAAGTGTGTAAACGGATGGGGGAAAACCCGGTGTCCATTATTGGAAATAGTGTTAACAAATCAGATCAAGTCCTCGTACATTGATTGCTCTGGTCTCGTCCTGTCCTCATTTTCAACAGCTGCTGCCACACACGCACACAGACACACACACACACCCCGGCTGACGCGCAGCACAGCCCAGTCTCTCGCTCTGTTGCGCGCCGAGAGCTGGTCCGAGAGGAGCGGAGCGCGCTGCGTCTTTTCGGGACTTGTCGTCTGTGCTGAACGTGCCAGGATCTTGTGGATAACCGTCCGATGATGTTCATAATGTGCGCGAAACGACCTGCGCGGCTCTTGGATTTGGATTTCGTCGCGTTTTCTCTTTGAGCTCGACAGCTACTTCGGGGAATCTATTGTGGACGATCTGTCATCGGCGCTTTCCACTATCCGAGTTGGAATCCTATGAGCGGTGCTCCGGCTTGACAAAGATTCTCTGTGTTCTCTGAAGGAGTCCGAATATTACCAAGAGAACTTTAGTGAAGTGAAATAAACTGCGTTTTCTCTCCGTTTCCTGAAGATCTCGCCGTCGTTTTTTCTTTCTTTCGAGAGACGGAGGAAAAATCCTCTCGATGAAGATTTATTGTTGCGGCAGGTTATTCTGTGTCCAGTGAAAATTTCTTATCCTTTCACCTTTGAACAATATTTTTCACCATTGGATTTATTCCCAGTAAGGCTTTCTCAAATATCTTTATGAACGCGTCTTCGTATTTGCTCCAGCCTGGGTGATTTGGATATCTTCGCTGCCGATCTCGTCGCATTTGGAATCGGTAAGGTTTGACGCTATTCCACCGATGATTTTGTTTCTTTCATTGTTCCCTCCCCGTTGAACTATTCACTTAGGGCAATTAAAAAATAACCTAAGATTTACGCTTTCCGTCTAAATGCGCCAGTGTAATATTTAAGAAAGCTGTTCGCTAATAGTATTTTTCTTTTAGAGCTCGGCTCCGCCGGTGGCAGGCGCATTTTCCTTTCCACCGAGCCGCCGCGCGCACATTGTAGGCGAAAATATAGTGGAGGCTCCAATAAGACCCGAACTTACTTTTCCTGTTTTAAATTTCACATTAGCAGTGGCTGCTATAATTCCTTTTTTTTATTTTTTTTATTTCCACAGTGAAACTAAAGTATTTATAGCCTGGTGTGGTTTAACCAACATGATAAACATTTATCTGCGCTGTGGTTTTAACACACGGTTAAATGATGGAAGCAAATTCAGGCTACATATTTTTTTTTTTTTTTTTTTTTTTTTTTTTTTACCCAAA
>VURO01026560.1:135774-170606 GCA_015108175.1 Pelvicachromis taeniatus
GGGTGGTGGTGTTTGTGTGGGTGTGTTTGGGTGTGTGGGTGTGTGTGTGTGTGTGTGTGTGTGTGTGTGTGTGTGTGTGTGTGTGTGTGTGTGTGTGTGTGTGTGTGTGCAAAGCCAAAAGCAACCATACATTCCAATGACAAATTCAAAGCTTTTCTAGTGGGTCAGATGACCTCATTGTGGATAAAGGGGGGAAATGACATCACTGTAAAACTGTTTTGATGTCCTTTCTAATTGCTTCCGTGTTTTAAATGCCAACAAGTCTGGAGGGAAGCAGGAGGGGCGTTTAACACTGGCAGCTCTCAGATTTGTACAGAGGAAAAAAGGTTATGACTATTCATCCATCATTTGAAATGCACAGCAATCTCTGTCAGTCGAATCAGACGGCTCCCCATTTGTAGCTTTTTGCCATTAGTCTAATAGATCTAATCCATCTTGTCATGACCTCTGATTAAAAGCCTGTGGTCCCATTAAGGCCCAACTCCAAGATTATCCCCATCCTGTACATTAGAAATCAAAGCTCTGGTATTTATGGCACAGTCAGATAAGCATAAAGGCCGTTTACATGATTCTTCAGTCAGCACACATGCTGTTATCTGGTCGGCTGTTCAATCTTACATGGAAGGAATTATGCGCTACACAATCCTCTCTTTGAAGATGAAAGAAGTGACCCCCTCCCACCACCACCACCACCACCTCTTTTTGTGTCCTTTCAGTGTGATTTTACACTGACATTAATGTTGCTGTTGTGTATTTTGTTGTTTTTGTTGTTTTTACTTAACTTATGCCTTTCCCTCCCTCCCACCCCTCAGTAGTAATATTGCTTTCTTCTCTTTAGTGCTTGCTTAAAGAAGCAGAGTAATGATGATGTTGTGGCTGTTTTTACTGTTTTGCCATGAAAAGCTAGACCAAGTGTTTCCCAGCTGTGCATCCTCTTTCTATTTCTCACACGCGCACACACACAAACACACACACATTTCTTTGCTCCTGTTCTCTAGATGCCCCATGTCATTTCAACTATGTAACAGCCCTTGGCTAATGGCTGTAATTAATGAAATTATGAAGCCTCTATATTTGTTTATTGTTCTACGCCCTCGAGCAGCTGGCTTGCCAAATGGCAGCAGTGAATGGCTGCCCCCTTGCTCCTGCCATGTCTTTGGACGAGAATATTTTTAATTGTTATAGGATGAAATATTCAGCGTTAATTAGCCAAAGCGGTTTACTATAAAACTGTGACAGCCTCCATAAATTTTAAGGAAAGTCTTTTTTTTGTTTTTTTATTTGTTTTTTTTTAACAAGGCCATAAAGCCAAAATCCCCTCTCCAGTGACAGACATTAAACAGGCCGCGCCTTCAGAAACGCAGAGGAGCTGTTTAATGAGCTCGGAAGCTGGCTCAGCGTTTCCTCTCAATGGGCTGTCTTTGATTCGGGGCCATTATCGCCCACAAACAGGGCCGCCGACACCATTGCCGCTGTTATTACCATTCTGCGCACAGATGTGATTGGACCTGCTTCACCACACGGTCCCGTGTCCCAAAGCCTGCATCTGCACCAGCAGCTTCACACACCCCCCCGCCCCAGCCACCCCTGTCGCTGCACGCGTGCACACAGAAAATCTGATTCATACCCGTTCATTTTCCCATTTTATGTAAACCCAAAACATCTGTGCCTGCCAAGTGAGCTTTGAGAAAACACTCGCAAAAAGTACCTGCAAATGGTTTGTGTATTTACGGAATAGGAATAAGTTACTGTCACTTGTAATTAGACGTTTTCAAAATAGAGAGCTGGTATTGGCTCGCGAACAGACATACAAAGTCCTCATTCATGCTCCCTCCTCTCTCTTTCTCTCTTCCTCCCTCCCTCCTGTCCGTCTCAGCTTACCGACTACATTCTCGTGTGTGCGCAGGGCATGATCGGAAACATTTTAGATGTAACCACACTGTTTTCATCTCAAATTCCAACTAAAATTATTCTGATAGGCATAGGTTCTGCCTCAGAAATAGTTACCTCACAATTCTGAGGTGGTGTCGCTTTCAACCATTTAATCAGCTGAAATCCCATCTCCTTAAATCAGTCTCAATCGTATAAGGCAGACTGTTCACACAGCTTCATGTATGACCTCTGTGGTTTTATGGACTGACCTGCCTTTTTGTCTTTTTGCTCCAACTCTTTTGAAGTACAGTTTCCTAACACTGAAAACAAGTTACATGTCTTCTTGTACTTCCTTCCCAGCTATACCATTGGGACTTTTTGCACAAAAAAAATCTTAGCAGTCAAAAGCAATTAGATTCACATTTCTTCAGATTTTCCAGTGATTAGAAACAACTGGTCTGGCCTTAAAACTGTCTGATTCCTAAGCCGGGCCTCCACGCCCAATGTCTGTATGCTCAATTGAAAAATCATGCAGGCTGTCTTCATCTTGGCAGTGTGCTTAAGCGGTTGTATTGTTAGTGATTTAACTGCCTATCTGACCACGCTGTTTAAGTAAACCCATGACCAGTTCAAGCCAGCTGCTTTACCCCAGGGCTTGTTATTCTGGACCAAACCCTGCTTGTTACCAGTTACAGATGTTGCGCATGTGTTTCTGCCTTTGTAATGTAAAAATAAAAAATGAGACCTTATTACCAAAGAAGGCTATTGTATGAGGGATTTTGTTAGAGTATATCATTATGTGGACTTTTGTTTCCTAATTCTTTTCTTTTCTGTCTATTCCAGTTCGACAAATATGCCCCCAAACTGGACAATCCATTCATCAGACATTCAAATGTAAGTTGTTTTTTCTTTCGCACTAATTTAAATGTGTTAACAGTATTTGCATTTGGCAAATCAAATATTTGACATATTTGAATGTTGCCTTGACAGCATTTATTGTGGTAGTGGCTTTGTATGTGTGCGAGTGTGTGTGTATATATATGCTTGTCCTGTATGTATGACTGTATGATTTTGTTTTGTGTCTCCCATCTTCCCCTTCCTCCCCCTTCCAGTTCTTCCCCTCCTACCCCCCAACCATGCCAGGCATGCCCCCGCTGCTCCCACACTCAGGACCCTTCAGCTCGCTGCAAGGAGCCTTCCAGCCCAAGGTCAGACCCACATCCCTTAACCCATTGTCTACAAACAGGAGAATTTAAGGGAGCATGAGCATAAAAGAAACCACAAAGTGTGCACACTGTTACAAGAAAAACACTTTATAAGTGCACAAAAGGAAAACAAAAATTTTACAATGCAGGTAGACTCCTAGCCTTAGTCATGACGGGCCAAAAATAGGACCGTGATGTCTGCCTGTCCAGAAGAGCAGAAGGGATGAGATGCAGGGGATATCGAGGGGCGGGAGGGTGTGAGTCTGGCAGATGCTCAGGGGCTGTGACCTGAAGTAAGCCACCAATCAAAGCTGGCCTAAATCCTCTGGCCCTATTCCCAGAGGGCTCAGTGATGGAGGTTCCCTTTTGTGGAAGGCCCCTCCAGATGGTTCAAAGCGCAGTTTTATGCATCCAAAGCCGCTGCTAAGTATTCTTGGAGACGAGCTTGGGGGGATAGAGCTTGGGAAGTATGTTTGTTTGTGGCGGCTGGCGACCCTGGTCACCATGCAGAATCATCCGATCCCTAATGAGGCAATAGATTAAGGCCTGATTTAGACTTCTGCAGGGACTCTTTGTAGTGCTTACGGTGTAACCTACGTAAAGTGGCCGACATCGTTGGCGGCATTTATGCTTGTATGTGGTGCATTGTGTTAATTACCATGTAGTCTTGTCTTGGTGCTTTTTATACAGTGTCAGCCGACAAATAAAATGCTGGGCCTTTTGGTTAATTTTTATTCAAAAAAGTAGCCAGAAACACACAGAATGAATAGATGATGCTGAACAAGCAAATCATACTAGTTGCGAGCTGCATTGACCCGATGTGTAGTTACATATCTAAGGAGGTGCATGTCAGGTTACGCCATGGTAAATGTTTCCTGCTGGAGCATAAAACCCAGGAACAATGTTGATCTGGGATCTTGTGCTCTGCAGACTTGAAGATGACTTAAGAATGAAACGATTAGAGATGTGTTACTCTGGCATAACTCTGAAGCATCATTGCAGTTTTACCTACATCAGCTATAACTGTAGCAATACTTGGGCATTAGCTGACCATAGTGCAGCTAAGTATATAGGTTTAAATAGATGCTGGAGGGTCTTCAAGTAGTTTTGCAAGATATTATTTTTAAATGCTTTCGTGCTATCTCCATAACAGCACTGACAAAAAGCATAGGAATAAGGTTTAGACCTATAAAAGTAGAATGCATGTGAGGATATATGTAAGGGTATATTAGCAGTAAAAATGAAAACTGGGATTACAGTAATCTTATTCATTCTCCCAGGGGATATTAAAAAAAAAATAAATGGAAAAAATGCAATTAACAGTGTTCCACAGAGGACACTCTTGAGGATGCCGGAGACCCCCTTTGAGAATTATTATATGAGGTCAAATTGTTTTGTATTGTTGTACCAAGTTTAGTTTCTTTCTTTCCCTATGCAGATGTTACAGATGTGGTTGATCACCATGTATCTTTTTGTCTTTGTCTCTCTCTGTCAGGCATCCAATCCCATCGATGTAGCAGCACGTCCTGGAGCAGTGCCTCATACACTTCTACAAAAGGATCCACGGGTAAGCATCAGACCGAAAGCATCGCAGCCAGTCTGCTCATATTCCTTCTGATGATAGCCACAAATAATCCAGTACATGTGTCAGAGAGAAGCCAGTGCATGTCTTTGTATTCATGTCTTTTTAAGACTTTTCTTCTCATGCATTTCAGTTTTACTTTTTGTAGTATGTGTCTTTGTTGTTCATAATTAATGATTATCTGTTTATCCATACAGATAACAGATCCATTCAGGACATCTGTTAGGGTAAGTAGATGCCTTATCCTTTTCTGTTAAATGCTTCATCTCTCTGGCCAGGCCACAAAGTCTAAAACCCTTCAATTCTTTAACAATTCTCCATTAAGCAAATGCAGGGTTTTGTCTGCATTTACGTTTAGCTTTGAGGTCTGTATTGGGGTTAGATATTCTTAATATGTTGCCTGGTTGCAAATTCTGATGAGTTCTCACTTTGTAGTTTGGCCAGAAAAGCTCTATGCCAGAATCAATTTTTAGCTCCCCATATCAAAGCCAGCAGGCTAACCTCAGTTTCTCTCTAAATTTTTAGAAACCTGGCAAGTGGTGTGCAGTGCATGTCCAGATCGCATGGCAGATCTACCACCACCAGCAGAAAATGAAGGTGCGTGAGACAGATAGTAATGTTTTTAAGGAATCTTGCTGTCATGTAAAGCCAGATACACTATATTGGTTATGGAAAATGAGCCAAGTAACTAACTTACTGAAAACACTACATGCTAGAGCAGATCAAGACGGATCTAAACGTAGAACGATCACATGATTGGAAAGAGGCAGAAAGCTTTAAAAGAAGCAAAGCCCAACACGAGAAGGCTCCACTTTAAACATATACTTTTTGTAAAGAATGGTTCTCTCTGACTCCATAAGAGAAGAGGTAGACGGTAAGAATAGCACTCGGTATCAGAAGCAACATGTAAACACAGAACAAAAATGCTTATACGAATTACTCCTCTCACTGACAGAGGATGGTGTGGCCTTGCCATGGAGATCCTCTGCTAATGCCACTGGCCCTGGGTGTCTCAGGCTTTTCTTGGGCCCAGAACCCCAGTTGCCAAGGATTTTGTTTCCCTAATCAGCTTACATATATTTGTTATAACACAGCTAGTCAGAATTGAAAACATGGAGCCATTGTCAAAGTCTCTGTCCTTCTCTGAGCTCTCATCCAGTGTAGCTGAAGATCACTCGCTTTCACTCTCTTGTTGGAAATGTTTCGTGCTGTTGCGTACTGACCTAATTTTCTTTGTCTCCTTCTCTCTGCTTCTCTACAGCAAATGCAGCTGGACCCTCACAAACTTGACATGAATGGGAAGCTGGACCTGTTTAGTCGACCCCCAGCACCAGGAGTCTTCCCAGGGTTTCCGTACCCTCATGATCTGGCGCGACCCCTTTTCCCATCCACAGGTTAGTCAAGGCTCAAAAATCCTACTACATGTCTGTGTACACCTCCCAGACCAAGACAAAATATTGAAAACACTCAAACTTCAAGCCTCCTAATGTCATTACCTCCTTTATGGAAATTAACATTTATAACTACATGTCGAAAAAACACTTTTTATTTTCCCTCTCATGCAACGTTCACATAATTATAGTGCTTTGGTAGCAAGATATGTCTATGAATATGCATGGCTCTCAGTTAGGTAATTGACTGATTTGCCCTGTGTTGGAGGGCAACAGAGAAGAGAATGGCCTTTGACTGGTAATTATGCAGCGGTGTGTCAGAGGCACTCCTGTAATTGGTTCTATCATTAACAATTCATGAAATATGTGTGATGGTAGCGGTGTTTTGTGAAAGAGGCCAGCTTGTTGTACATTCAAGAGCTGACCTCACTAAGCTGGTACGGACTCACGCACAAACAAATAGCAGCTGCAATAAAACCAGCTGTTGTAGTTACGCCACTAAGCCTTTGCTCATCTAGTTCACGTTGTATCAGAGTTTGTGATACTGTGGCAGAAATGTTTAACCCCAGCAAAGGGTCTCGGGTTTGGTTTGGGGTAAGATTGTTCCCCAACCCCCCTCAAGATAATAGTAGGGGAAAAGCCGAACAGATGACTTGGCCGGATATGGATAATAACACTATTTCTTCCTCTCTGTCCCGATAGGCTCTGGACACCCTGCTCCGTCTCCATACGGCCCCCCCTCCCACCCTAGTGGATTCCTGCCTCCTAGCCATTTGGCAGGTAAGTGTAAGTAACCCCCATGTTTATCTTTTTTTTTTATACATTTATCTCCTCTTTCAATACATGAATCTCTCACTTACTCCTTCTTACACTCATGTTTCAAATACATTAAAAGCCACCAGAGTGTAATTTGAACCAAAGGTATTTGTAGTTTTTGATCTCAGCTTCACTTCAAGGTTAATGTACAATCCTGTTAGCAACAGCCTGCTGCAGTACTGCCTCTTACTTTGCCATAATATTGAATGTAGCCATCCTACAATCAGCCAGTGTAATTCATAATACAGTCGAAAATAACTCCAGAGTCCGGGTTTATTAAAATGGAAGCAGTTTCCAGCCTCCAGACCGATTTGTCATCCCTCATTTGTTTGGACAAACCGTACACAGTGCAGCAGCATACAAGATGCTATTTTCTACAAGCATGCCAAGCTGATTTTGTCGTACCCAGGAATAAGGGAATAATGAAGGGCTGTTCGTGCTGTATGATTCGTTGGTGCATTCGGTTTTTTGCATTTTTATTCGTCATCCTCAGTTCGGACTGAGACACTGTTTAAGTGTCAGTCCATTTTGTGCCTATGAAAACATGGTAAACTGAGGATGAAGATTTAGCCAACAAATGGGAATTCATGTGTGAGGCAGAGGAGATTTCTCAGTTGTTGTCTTTTCTAATACGTGAACAAGCTCCAGAATTAAAAATCCTTGAACCCTAATCGGTTGGCAAGTTGTGCATTTCCGGATGGATTATTTCCGATTTAAAGTGGGACTGCAAATTCTTAGTTAATGAGTGTCGTTCGCTGACTTCTCAGACTAAATATTTGTGTTATCCCCATAAATTTGGAGGCTATAGTCTGTGACTGCAGAGTCCATCAGATAGTGATTCACCAGTTAAATCACTGTGCTCTGTCTAGCCTAATTTTCACAGCTCCTAATTGTCTTGTCCTACCACAATCCATTTCCAGCTCAGCTCCAAGAACTCAGAACTAATTTCCCCACCAAGCAGTATTACTCCAATAGCCCCAGCAGGTCAGAAACACTCCACTCCAGTTAGTGGCAGTGAATCCAGCATCCAGGCAACCTGGCTACTGCAGGATTACCAGGCAGAGAGCTAGGGTCGCAGCGCAAGAAAACCACGGCTCGCTTGTAAGAGAAAAGCCGAGTGGAATGGGTTGGTGTTGGGGTGAGCACTGCTAGCCAGCCACCCCCCCTTTTGCTAATCCCTGTTTGGCATTTTGCAGATCCTTTCAGTCGCTCCAGTTCCTTTGGCGGCCTCGGCAACCTTTCAAGCAGTGCCTTCGGAGGATTAGGCAACCCCTCGCTTGGTAAGCGTTGGCCCCCTCTCCTCCTCCTCCTCCACCGCTCCCCCCTTCAATCTGGCCCCTGTGGCCAGTAACAGAATAGAGCAGGACAGTGTTAGACCACAGGGAGAGCCAGGAGGGGAGAAAAAAAAATCAAGACACTTAGCTCTAGTTTCTGTGTCAAAACAGCCCTAGCCCAGGGAGGCCCAACAAGGCAGTACAGCACACCACAGCAAACCTCCCTGCCTCCACTTCATCTACCAACTAAGTCCCTGACAGCCTGGCTTTAATCTGGCTGCGTTGCTGCCAATAGGCACTCTTAGGTCTGCTGTTTGGTGGCAATTCGTCTATTAATTATTTGACAAGCCCCTTCTGCACCACCATGGAGGGTTTTCTCTTTTCCCTTTGCATCCTTTCTCTATGCCTTTCTCTCTTTCTCTTCATCCTTCCTATTTTTGTGTGCCAAATCGGTCACCCCGTTGTGAAAATGGATGTGATTGGAATAGACATGCCGTGGAATGCTAAGGTTCCCCTTGGCTTTTCACAGCTATCATCTCCAGAGGGCAGTGAGTCTCCCCTGTTCATCCGGTGCAAAAAAGGGTGGGAGGGGGGGAAAGACCTTTAGTCTAAAAGCAAATGAGTAGTTTTTTTTTTTTTCTCCAGTTCAGGGGGGGTGGGGCATTAACCTCTAACTCTTTCAAACAGCTTCAGTGAGAGAACCTCCAGAGACAAAGACAAAAGCAGCTTTTGTTGTTGAGTCTTTCTCATCTTATGTGTCCTCAAGAAGGTTTTGTGCCCAATTAACTTACAGTGGGTCCCACGCCTGTCTGCTTCTTTCCTTCAGGGTCCAACAGCGTGTTTGGCACCAAGGAGGGGCCAGGAGGACTGCCCACATTTGGCAGCCCCCACCACGACACCTGGAACCGACTTCGACGAACCCCGCCATCGTTCCCCACACCGCCGCAGTGGCCCAAGACCGCAGATGCTGAGAGAAGCAGCTCCGCCAACAGCCACGAGAGAGAGCGAGAGAGGGAACGGGAAAGAGAGAGGGAGCGAGAGAAAAGAGACTCGTCAATCGGCAAAGAGGAGAAAGATAAAGACAGGTGGGTTAAACAAACTTTGGTTATTGTTATTATTGAGTATTGTATGTTTTTGTGTGTTGCTTGCATCCAAGTAAAAATCTGACTCCTGAATAAGACCACAATAACGACTATGATAAACCAGCATTATTATACATACAAGCTGATCACTCAGACAAGAGCAAAGGGAAAAAAGTGAATGTTTTTTTCTAGGTAGTCACAAGTCGTATCCATGGAAACTGAAATAAATTGAACAACCGGCACGCTTATAAAAGAGCCTACAACACGACGCGCCGAGAGAAGCTATTTGTCAAAAATTAATTGGAAACATTTCTATGAATGGTATGGTAGCAGGATGAAGGGGTTACTGTCAAACAGAAAACATCAGAGGAATACGAGAGCATGCCAACTTGTACGATTTAAAAGAGAAGGCAGATTTTATTGCAGAGAATTAATCAGATACTAACCAAACACAACCTACTGGCAAAAATAAAACTCTTACATTGTGCCGTTACAGGGATTCTGTGGATCGCAACCGTCACTCCAACCGCTCGTCTCCGGCCTCTGCACCAGTCAGCTACCAGATCAGCAGCCTGATTCGCTCCAGCAGCCAGAACTCGAGCGATTCAGGTCGGCATCACAGCGGCAGCGTAGACAGGGTCCGCGAGGCAGAGAAGGAGCTGCTGGAGCGACACAGAGAGTCTTCCGCACTGGCTGATGTGAAGGTGAAGGAGAGTCGCTCGCCGAGCAAGGAGATGCTAGAGAGAAGACCCTCAGAAGACTCCATCAAACCCACTCAGCGTTCCCCTTCCCCCTACTCTAAGACAATGATCAATGAGCAGGGCATCAAGATGGCAGGCGGGCCTCTGTCTACGCTCAAGGACAGCGAGAGGAAGGAGCCTCCACCTGCAGAGCTCCTCCATAAGGTGAAAAATGACATGAAGATTAAGGAGGAGAGGAAGGAGGAGCAGGAGGTCATGGTGGTTAGTTCGGAGCCGGCCCCCCAGCCACCAGCCCAAGCTCTTCCTACTCCCATCAGCCAACCGGGAAACCCGCACCACCACCATCCACCTTTGTCCCAGCAGCCCCCACTTCCTTCACCACGTGGTAGTGACATCTCATCACCTGGCCTGCATGGTGTCCCCATGGCACATTCTCTGCCTCTTTCCATGAGTGCCATGCCTCAGATGGGCAGCCTCAATGTGCTAGACCGGGCTCGCATGGCTCCCTTTATGGGAGTTGGCCCACTTGCAGGACGAGAGCGCCTGCCGCACACAGCCTTTCCTTGGGATCCGCTTAGAGAAGCCTACCGCAACCTGGATCTGCAACGCCGCATGGACTTCCAGCTCAGGGCTGAGCCGGGGCATCGATTCCCCAGCATGTACGAACAGGAGCGAGTCTACCGTGAAAGGGAGGCTCACGACTACTCCCACCATGAGCACCTGTTGGAGGTACGCAGGGAGCACGAGAGAATGCGACAGCAAGCTGAGGAGCGAGAGCGCCTCCACCTGAGGGAGGAGCTGGACAGAGCACGACTCCATCAGCTGCACCAGTCCCCAATGGAGGGCCATCTACCACACATGCCCCCCTTTATGCCCCACCTAGGCGGCATGCCCTACCCCAGACTCAGCCCCTCCACAGGACACAATGGCCCTCTGAACAGAACACCCCCTACCGCTGCACTTAGCGCACCCCCGCCCCTTGTGCCAGCTGGCAGTGCCAGGCCAGCCTCGCCCCGGAGGACTACCCCCCTCACCACCCAGGACCCACGGGACTACTCCCCATCACGTAACCCCAAAGAGGTAGAGGCTCGGTAGCTTATTGGAAAAGTGCAAAAATGTCTTACAGGGTGCATTGACATGCCCCCACTCCTCTAATCTGAAATCTTGTTGTAAACAAAATGCACTGCTCTTCACCAGAGAAGAGCAAACGTCCCTAAGGGAAAGGGTATGATTGTACAAATTAAAGGTGTGTAAGGCTAATTAAGCACATGCCATGACTTTATTTTTAGTGGACTGGAGGTTGAATAGTGTCGGTAAAGAGAACATAAATATGTGTATGTTTACTGCCGACTTAAATATTTGATAATTATTAATATATTAATCCAATACCTTTTTTTTTTCAACTTTGTGCAAAATAGAGGTCCTCAAATGAGTTTGTACATTTCCTATCTTTGTTCCATGTATAGATATCATTTCTATGAATTTTATGTATTTTGTGCATTAGTCACGCCTTTTACAATATTTATCCCAGTTGATTGTGAGACATATCCCTTATGACCCACTGTAAAGACTGGATTTTGGTTTCAGTAATTTAACCTCATGGTACCAGGATATCCTCAGTGATGACAATGTACAATGCTACATGACCGACTTGTTCTGTTCGTTTGTTTTGCCTTTGAGATATGCAGATAAATATATATTATGAGGTCTTTGTTGAGTCTCTGTAAAGAAAACAGATGTAAATAACTTGTTGCTATTCCTTCGCTGCAAGTTTACCATGTAAATTTATTAGGCTTTTTAACCATTTCTAGAAAAACAAAATCAAAACGAAACATGGGGAAATCACCTGCCTGCTGAATATTGCGGCGAGAGACGAGTCTGGCCAATGGACGGGAAGTACGAAGGGAGGGTGTTGTAAGGAGGCCTAAACGGATCATCTGCAATCTATGCAAAGCAGCACACAGCACCCTGAAGAAGAAATCACCTGGAGGGAAAAGACGATACTGGTGATACTGAGAGAAACCTGGATTAACACCTGTTTATATTTACAAATGAAATAACGACTAAATAATTCAAAGACTTCCAAGTCACAAACTGGACCAGCCCCAGATAGAAAAACGAGGACACTTTTTAGTGGGCGGCAAAAGGACTCTCTCTGTCAACCTTGTGGTGTTGTGCAGTTGTTTTTCTTAGACTCTTGTATACAAAACAAGTAGAGTTTTAGGCGTGCAAAAAAAAAAAAATGAAAATGAACATTCATGGTTTAAAACGTACGGAATAAAGTTTGGACCTAATGTCAAACATTTCCTGCTCATCTTTAATTGTGGTGCTCGACGTGGGCCAGCTGTGAGCCGGACCTGCTGAGTGGTATGTGTATGTGAGGTTGATAGGTTTGCCAGCGATGCTTGTGCCTTAGTTTCTAGCATTTAGAGCATTTACTCATCTGATACCTAGCTATTACTTTAAAATCATAAAGGCAACTGACTCAGCTGGCAGAGTAGCCTAAAGCCGTCAAATCATTTGACCATAATCTGTCATACATGGGCTGCAGAGCTCTTCATAGGGGATCGATGAGATTGGGCCAAGGCAATACAAGGAGGGACTAATAGAACATTGATTTTGTATGAAAGCAGGTTTTGAGTGTTTGTGTTGCAGGTAACCGGTATTGACTGGCAGCCCAGCGGCATATTGACCCGCGGTCTGGACTCATTAAGAGGAGCAATGCCTGGGAGGCAGGCTATCAGTTGGTGGAAAAAGAGGCTCCCCTCTCTTCTCATATGCCTCCTCTCCTCATGCACACCACTCATCTCCTTTTCTAATGAGGCCGGAAGGCTCTCTGGAGTGGGCCATACAGGGAGCCATGAGGTGCCCTGTCCTGTTATTGACAAGACCTCGGCTGCGCCTGCTGCCTGACCAGAGACAGCCAATTCATCCCGATAATGCTCCGACTACTCATCTCGCTGCTGTGCGCTGTGAGGCCCACCAATCCCGTCCCATGGTATCAACCCATAATGACAGCGTGGATCAAACCATGGCCAGGTCATTAGGGGATCTTATTGAAAATCAATAGTGCTCCTGTGTCTCGCGCACTCCAACAGGGTTTTTAAAGGGCTCCTTGAAAAGACTGTTTGCCAGAATGCGGTTGGCGTATTGGGAAGACTTAAATCACTATCGCTTTCAATTTAGCCTCTCGGTAATTGAACCACATATTCTTCCTATGGGTAGCATCTGTCAGTGGCTGGCCTCACTTTAGCTCTGTGTGCTCTTAGTCCTAATAATCTAGTCAACAGCAGATACTTAACCCCTGTACCTGTTACCACATAGAGTTTTTTTTTCCTGTAACTATTATTTTCTAGGCAAGCCTTAGTTGGATAAAACCACACACCTTAAATTTCCCCCCACCCAACTCAATCACTCTGTCCTGTGCTCTATCCATTTTACGGCTGAGTGTGGAACGGCCCTCCGGAGATGAAAAGCTCCATCAATTTCACTCATCGTCTGGCAAGGTCAATTTATTTCAGCACACAGTCCATCATCAGATGGGAATCAATTGACACATTGCCTGGCATATCCAACCCAAGGTGGATTATTACAGCGCTTGCAATTGTCAGCTCCTTACTAGAGCTATTATTCATGTGTCCAAGGGTTGTTTTTTTCTTTCTTTTCTTATTTTTTTTTTAGATTTTATACAGTTTTCTATATTTATTTGAACACAATTTCCTGTGTGATGGAACATTGTTACTTTGACGGGACTTAATGTAAGAGCGTGTCTCAAAAAAAGCGTCTGGTTTTGGTTTTTTTTGACACATTTCTCCACTGTAATCCCAATTAATAGGATACGGTGGTATCTGAGGTAAGACATTGTTTTATTGTTCCACTAATCCCCTTCATTTATCTGTGAGAAACCTGAATGCTGAGGGTTTGGGATTGAATTTTCATGGTCTCAAATACCTCCAAAAAGCACTTGGCACAGTGCGCACCCCAGATTCAGAGAACAGTGGAACAGGCCTTAAGGGGCTTTTATAGAGCACAATGGCAGCTAATAACACAGTGCCAAGCTAATAAGATGGGCAGCTCTTCCCCCACTGATAAAACATGTATGAAAGCATTTTTGAGCCTCTATGTAGTGGCTCCCAAGACTCTTTTTTTTTCCGCAGCGAGAGCTAATGCATTAGTTCCCATTTGAAAGCTGTTTTGAAATGGAGATTGGTAATGAGACTGGGGGCCCCCTCCGTGATCACATTTGCTGGGGCCTCCGCTGGGCCTCATGATTTGAGAGACCGCGGCTTTGCTCAGAGTTCAAGTCCATCTCTGCGGGGGTTAGAAAGCCCTGATGAGAGCCATTCTGAACCACTAAACTATATCTGAACTGCGAATTTAGGGAGAGCACGCAAGTCAAGGGCTTTGGCAGCGAATCCTTGTCGCAGCACTCTTTCTAGAATGCGTGTTGTTTTGACCACCTAAAAAGGCTGGCCGCATGCATCCTTCCATGTTCCCATCTTTTTTTAGCTCTCTGTGTCAACAGAGCGGCAGCTGACACAAACCAGGCCAGTCAGTGGTTAAGGAGCTGACTTGGAAACAGCCAAATGGTGTGAATTCCAGACCCTGGTGACAAAGTGCTGTCTAATGTCTTTTCACCTCTGGACCTATGACAAATATTCCAGCTGTCTCACAGCGCAGCTACCATTGCTATGCAAGTAGACCAAGTAATGCAGCCCAGAAGAAAGAGGATACTCGAATCGGTCACAGAGGAACCTCAAAGTGCACAATATGAGACGGAGGAGAAGAAAAGAATTAATGGAGATGGAAAAGAAGGAGGTCCTGAACAGCCAACAGCAAGTTTTCCACTTTGATTCAATTTGGGGGATTTTTCCAACCTTTAGTGGAACCTCACAATCTCCAACACTGGCCATATTATGTACACAAGCCATAAAAATGAATAACATTTATGCAGCTGGGCGCATCTGGCAGTGATAGGACTCTCATTCACAGACTCACAGGATGGCACCGTGCCGCCACGCTACCCCCTCTGTTCTATGTATGGACATAAGGCGTAAGAAGACCAAAGGTGGGCGGTGTAAAGGGAGTCTCTGAAATGCTTCGAATGAGTTTAAGAAAATAAGAGATTTCAGGGCAAGATGGAGGCCATACGTGGCTCGTCCAATTTGGCAGAGGCGGCGCGCATGATTAGCCGTAGAGACGTTAATCAAAAGTGGCTCAGTGTTTGAAGGGGCAGTGAGAGGCGCTGCCAGCTGGTGACAACATGGCTTGTGTGCTCGGGCCAAGAGTGAAGTTTATTTGAATACGGATCTTGCCGTGACCGTATTTCTCCAGAGCTCAGTTAGCAGAGCGTTCCCTGGCTCATCACTGGGATCGCCTCAGAGCCGTTGGCACCCGGGAAGGCAGAAGGGCTTTTTTTTTTTTCCAAGCCACAGAATGAGAATTACGATTTAGTCCATCCCCTCTGGTGGTGTGGGCATATTCATAAGTATTTATTCAGTTTGACGCTGGCACAGACACAGCACCTAGTTCTTGGCTCTCCGTGTGTGAGGATTTTATTTCGAATATGAAATTATGAAATTGACAAAAGGTTGTTTTTACGTTCTGTAAATTAACAACACATTTGAAAATCAAACATCCCATTTTCCCCCTTAAAACCATGCGAGACCTCTACTGAAAACATGAAGCTTAGTTATTTAGCTGTCAGTTTTCCCTTGGAGCCAAGCTTCAAGACCCAGTGCAAAGCATAGCACAGCTCTAAGGAGTGTGGTGTGCATGTGGTGGGATGTGTTTGATCAAATAAATGATGCTCTTAAGTTTGTTTTCAGCTCTCTCAGGAGGTTAGAGTAGGATTTGTTGGGGGTAATTTACAGATGCTGTATTATTACTATTAGTATTATGGCTTTATTTACAAAATATTCTATATATTTATGTACCATAAAAGCAGTGACAACCGTGTTCTTGTATGAGTTACAGTTTCACGCTTTCTTCCGATTGGGTTCCCAGTCAGACAGATGATTTAAAGGCAGGTGGGCGGAGCTTCTGTCCCTACAGTCAGTTCTATGTGCCTGAGATGACCATATTAGGGACATCCACACTCACTGACATCATACACAGCAAAAACTAGAAAAAAATGTCAGAAACTAAACGTGTCGAGAAGTCCAGATGTTTTCTGATTCTTTATAGTCCTCACAGCTGTTTCAGGGGGTAAACATAGTTCAATACACGAGAGCTTCTTTTTTTTGTATATTTGTCACATTTACTTGTTTCAGATCATCAAACTAATTTTCATATTAGACAAAGATAACCCGAGTAAATACAAAATGCAGTTTTTAAATGACGGTTTCATTCATCAACAGCTTTCCAAACCTAACCCTAACCCTGTGTGATAAAGTAATTCCCCCTTAAACTAATCACCGGTTGTGCCTCTGTTGCCATGAACAACTGTAATAAAGTGTTTGTGATAACTGGCAATGAGGCCTTCACATCACTGTGGATGAATCTTTGGCCCACTCTTCTCTGCAGAATTGTTTGAGTTCGATTGTTGATTGTTGAGTATGAATGGCAGACCATTAGGTCATACCAGACCATCTCAGCTGAGTAGTAAGTAAATTTGAACTTTTGTCAGGTCCAAGAATATTTTCACAAAAGTCTTTGGCAAAAGTGAGATGAGCCTCACGTTTGAGGCAACTGCTGGAGAAAACAACTTTAAATGAGGCAAGTGATGCCTACAGTTCTTTAATGTTGTTCTGGGTTCTTTTGCGACTTCCTGGATGAGTAGTCGAAGTGCTCATGGAGTAATTTTGGTAGGCTGTCCACTCATGGGAAGGTTCATCACTGTTCCAAGTTTTCTCCATTTGTGAATAATGATTTTCACCGTGCTTCACTGGAATCACAAGGCCTTAGAAATGGGTTTGTAACCTTTTCCAGACTGATAGATGTCAGGACTTGGTTTCTTAGCTGTTTTTTAGACCACCCATGAAGTGTAGTTTTTTTAGGCTAATTCACATTGTCAGACAGGTTCGATTGAACTGATTTCTACAATCGACAGATCTGGTAGTATTCAGGCCTATGCTGGGGAAATTGATCTCAGCTTTCTTTTAAAAATGTGGTTAATCACTGATAGTTCATGATTTAGGGTCAGCTAGGTTTGGAAAGCCCTTTTCGCTTAATCAATGAAATCATCATTAAAAACTGCATTGTGTATTTACTCTGGTTATCTCTGTCTAATATTAAAATCTGTTTGATGATCTGAAACATGTGAGAAATCGGGAAGGGGAAACTGTACAAAAACTGTACCATCTGTATGAGGTCATTTTCTATGTTTCTTACTTCGTCCACAAAAACACTGAATGCACCCACAGCATAGTGGAAAAGGGCGAAGAGATTGTATTCTTCATAAGACTGGCTTCGACCAGGCTTTTCAGCATTCCAGGGCTGGCTTCACCCCCGCCTCCCATGTTTCTTTGGAAATTTGTCTGGCAGCAAACATGCTTTGAAAGGCTCTTATCTCCTATCTAGCCAGGAGTTTCATGCACCAAAACAACAAACCCTATCTTATCTCAGTGTGTTCGTTAATGTCACAGCTTAAGGGGCTTGTTCTTCCACTTGCAATGGGGCTTGGAGAGCAGATTGTTTGCAGATTAGTAAATGCGGGCCTCTGGAGGTCTTGGAGCTAGTACAAAATACTTGTCTTCTCCCGCAGATGTTCATGTGCACACACCTCACCGTATTGGCGCCCCTCCCACTTTCCCGTGTCAAATGGCAGGAGTACTGCACAATGGCTGGTAAGCATCATTACACACAGTCAGATCTACAGCGATAGTTCTCTCATCACAGTGCCAAAACAATGTATGATAGCTACACGAGGCTAGAAATGTTGCTGATGCGTTTCTTCTGTTGTTGATTAGCACAAAGCCCTAATCTGTGATACGTCCTGAACCACCTGCAATACTTCATGCGTTTTGCCCAGCCTGTGTGGCCATGTTCATGACCATCCCTCAGTGACACAGGAGAGCAGGCGAAGCTCCACTGGCTTCAGCCATCTGGCTATCTCACACAGCCCTTGGCTACACAGTGGCTCACTCAGCGATTGATTGGGGTGTTGAAGGCCAGCTATTTAACACATCAGAACAACAAGTACTGCTATCATGCTGGCTCCTTTTCATGTCTCGTTTCTGTGCCGCCCAAGAATGCCTCTTATCTCTTCCCTTCTGCTTGTTGGTTTAAGCCAGACAGCATATGCCCACATTCCCCCTGTAATAAACCATTTTGCTTTTGGTGTAACCCTGACAGACAGAAAGGCTGCAGCTGAGCTGCGAATGGGGGGGGTGGAAGTTTAACCCTTGTGTTGCTCAGTAAGAAAGAAAAAAGAAACAATAAAATCTGCAGCCCGCTCTCCTGTTGGTGCACCAAAAGACTGACAGATGAAAATAAAGCCCTATGTTCCATATCATTAAATCCTCCTCTCTCACCTGATTACATTCTTATTAGTGTCTCCATTCTTCTCCCATTATTGTTACTTCTAGTGAAACAGGTCTGATAATGTGCTCTCACTCGCTGGATGCACAACCTGCTCATTCCTATCTCTGATTCTTTGTTGCAGCCGAATGGTTTTTAAATGAAAAGTGTGAGTGCTGTGTAATTATATTTCTGGGGGTATTATAAAATCAAATATCACAATGAATGTAATTTTATTTGCTTGTAATCTCTCTCACCCAGGCTAATAGGCGTTTTCGAAGGGCACGCCTGGGGGGGGTTTAAACAGCCGACCATCTCCAAATAGAATGGCTGCTCTCTTACTCTCCCGCTCTGCTCCCTTTGTCTTTGATATGCAGGCAAAGGGGCTTGACAGTCTGGGAGACGTGGGAGATTTGTCGGCCTGTGATCTCCATGCCTCCCTGACAAATGAGCGCCTTTGGCAGGGCTGCTGGAGGTATGGCTTCTCTGCCCTGCTGGAATCCTGATGAGACTACTCTGGACCTGCTGGTAATGAAGTCAGGGCACAGGACCAACCTGCTGCCAGAAATGACCTTTAATCTACACACATGCAGGCCATTTGGCATGGGATGACTCAGAGTTGCACAAGCACCTTTGTGCTATTACATCAAGCACATTTTTCACTGAGATGTTACTAAAATAAACCAAAAACACACAAGTTCAGTCCTTACAGAAATACAGTCACCGTATCTTTTTTTTAAAAAGCTTATTTTAAAAAGATTACGAGAGATGCTGCTATGTGGAAAATAGTTTTCTTTTTTTTTTTTGGAACAATATGTTATGGCTGATGTTTTATGTGTATTCTTCTTGTTGGGCAATTTAGGATGCAATCACCATCCAGTCAATCTTCATTACATCGGACTCCACTGCTCCACCAAGCACGCAATTGCTTGACATTGATTCTGCAGATTCTTTCAGTCCATGTAATTCCTTACACGGAGCCGTGCAAGTAAAGATCTTTCCACTGGCGTGTCTGTGCAAAGTAAGACGTTAACAAATCACAACCTTAAAAATCTGAATCCCCTCTGACGATAAATGCGCTCATTTCAGCTCCACGCTGAGCATTAAATAGCTGACATTGATCGTGTGCATTTCCCATTCCACAGCGAGGAATATGAAAGCCTCAGTAAGTCCAATCCAACATGGTTGCCTTTGATTTCAGCTCCCACTTTCAGCGCGTCTCAGTATTGACTCACAGGAAGAACAAGCACTACCCCTTGTGGCCCAGTTGGCCCAGTGCACTGCGGGTGAATGACACCTCCAGCTGCTTCTGGGCCCCTCCTGATAAGTTAACCTTGTGATCACATGCTAATGCCTGATTAATGTTGCAGTAATTAGACACAGCCTTTCACACTTAGTTAAGAGGACATCCTCCAGCAATTAGCCCGAGCCGGAGAGAGATAATTTCAGAGAACACAGCCAAATCACGTTCTTCAGCTCGCCTCCATTCCCACTTGGCAACATTAAGGTTTATTTTCTCATTATTTCATTTAATTACTCGTTTGATGTTTCATGCAGCTGCCACAAGTAATCTTTGATCCAATTAGGAAATGCTGATTGACGTGAGCGTGCGCATGGGATTCAATAAGCTGCCTTCAATTTGATGTTGTGACTTTATCAGAGGATCTGTAGAGGTTTCGCGTTCTCCACTGAATGCCATCTAATAGGTTAATAATCATCCTTAAAAATGTTTCTTAATAGATGGCACACCTTTGTTTGTGCGTGTGTGCACAACACACGTGTGCTCCATCACGTGCGCACTGTGCAGTTTCTCTAGCAGATATGGAGCAGCGAGGAATGAATGCAGTAGTGAGGAGAGGGCCCTGCACTCACCATCCTCCACCCTGCCCATTAATAATACATTGGCACAGAGTAGATGGAGGTTTGCTGAGATTAGTCCTCCATTAAGGACTCGTTTGCTATTGCTATTACAGAGACACCTTGGTCTTTTTTAAACAAGAAGAATCAGCCCACTTGTAATGGGACTGGAATCCTATATTATATTAGTCATTGCAGTGTGAACAGCGACGAGAAGCACTGTGATTTCCTATGAAGACAAAGTAAATGTACATTTAATAACTGTGTATCTGTAGTTGCATAACTATTTGTGTCTGCTGTGGATGAGCAGCTACTCCTAACGTTTTAATGCCTTAATGTAAAAATATTTGCTACATATGAAACAGAAAATTGGTGCAGGTGAGTCACGTCTTAATATAGATCACATTACAGTAAAATTCACTTAGTTCCCAAAAATGAGTGGAAAAATGCAGCACATCTTTGAGGAACCTTAAGAGTTTTAGAAGCTTGGGCACGGTTTTTCTTGACTATGAAACATTGGTGCTGCATGTTACATGTAACTTAAAACATTCACAGACATGTGTGATAGCACATAAACAGTTATAAGTACCATAGACATTTTACTTGAGATGTAAGTATTGTGTGACACATTCATGTTACATTAAAATGGTGCAAAGGCAGAAGAAGCTACATTTTCTTTTGCGTCGATTACCCTCTCGATCTCTCAATGTATGTTTATGAACAAAAGGGTAAAGGACAGATAAAGGTTTTTGACTACGTTTGAAGAAAGATATTCTCGTGCTAACGTAGAAGTAGTGTCATCATTAAGTTTGTTCAGATGATGCTGTGAAAAAATCTTGAGCCACCTGCAAGTTTTGTCTATTTCTTGTATTATTTCTTACTCCACGTATTCTGAAGGTCCAAGTTTTTCTTTGGACATTGGCTGCTTTTATGCTCATTTTCAGTCCAGTCCTTGTTCCTGACCATTCTCAGAGTGGTGTTTGTGTTTATCTAGTTCTTGAACCACTGTTGTGTTTACACATGACAGACAACCAGTTCATTTCTGTCTTTAGACACTTTGCTACCAGAATGTCACAATCATATTTGTTCCCATTTCTTTAGTTGGATCTATGAAAAATGCATACATCAAATTATATTTTTACCTTGTTCACCAACAAGGTGATTTCAAAGAGATGTTAGCCAGCATTTCTTGCTTTGCTAAGCAGTGTGTCCTTAATAAGTTTAGAACTAGACTGGACAAGTGGTGGACAAAAAGAAGAAGTGGGAGACCTAAAAAAAAAACCCTACTTATAGCAGATGAACAGTATCTGAATCAGTTGCTTGAATCTGAGCAGAGAGTATAGCCCTGTACATTTCAGAGCACTCACGTTATCAGTAGACACTAGTGACTTTGTTCCACTGGCAGCCAAACATGCCATAACACTGACTTCACCATGTCTGACAGATGATGTGGTGTGCTTTGGACTGGATTGGATCCTGCTCCATACTTTTATCTTCACATCATTCTAGTACAAGTTCATCTTGGTTTTATTTTTTTTTATCAGAGCTGTGCAGGTTCTTTCAAATGTTTTCTTCAGTGAAACCAGGTATTTGCATCTCGTGGTAAACTCTCAGTATTCAAAATCATGATGACAATGATGCACCTGCCTTTTTGATTTGGCTAAATATCATGAAAAGTTTCATCCATTGCATGTTTTTGCAGTCTTTCAGTCCTTTCAGTGTTGCTGAGCTGGCCAATGCAGTTCTTCTTTCTAATAATACAGTATATTGTTGATTTAGCCACTGCTAAAGTTTTTGTCGTCTCTCTGATAGGATCATTTGTCTCACTTGCATCCACATCTCTTTGGATGTCAGAGTTCACTGGAAATTTCCTGTGAGATTTCCAGATAATTTTGAGCCTCTGAAAATTGGAGACTGTATAAAATGGTCTCTAATTCCTAATCAGTTAATCCAAACCTTTCTTAAATGCCTTGAATTAAAGCTGAAAGGCTGTTGACTCTTTGATTTAAAATCCCCTGTGGTGTGCACAGAGGTAAAATTTAACAGGAAAAACAGTGTCATTGTACAAAAACATATATCTACATCTATTTAGAGAGTGATATAAAGAATTGGCTGAGCTTTTGCTGATTCTGGGATGTTTAAAAGCTGGTGATGCAGCAAAATATGACAGCTCTATAAGGCAAAACACAAAGGCATGCAAAAAAGAAAAAAATATTTCATGTGGGGGCTCAGGAAATTTAACAGCCTTTTAATTTTAATGGGGAAAATATTTTTGTCGGTCTTGTTTATAATAGCTTGAGGGATAGGTTTTGCATATTCATGCAGAGACTGTTCCTGTGTTGTTAACAAAAAAATAACCTCACTACAAAGTCCGCTGTGAAGCGGTTTTGGAGCTTATCACCAGCCCCTCTTCAAATCCCAGTTATTGTTCTGAAAACTTTAAGGACTGAGTGGAATAAACAGATTTACTTACTGGAAATATCTGCTGGAAGTAAGTGAAACACAAAGGCCCACAAATCCATATTGATTCATGTATTTCTGACAGTCCAGCGTTTGAGCATGTGCAGGTGCGGCGGTATGAAGCCAAGACATTTGGTTTGCAAAAATTACATTTAGAGTTGAGCTGGAACATTTTCATTACTCAAGACTGCAGCATTCAACTTTGGAGGAACAGAAATGTCTGGAGTACTTTGTCTACCTCCTCATCGTTACCTGTCAGCAGTGGAGGACAGCCAGGTGCTTCAGCTCTCAGTGTGAGTATAAGGGGGGGAGTATCTCATCCAGAACTCAGAGGCGGGCAGATCAATCCAAATATCGATTCTATAGATACCACTGGTATCAGATCAATACTCCTTTTTTTCTTTCTTTTTTTTTAAAAGGAAAAATACAGCTCAAATGTGGCTTTTTGTGTTGACTGTTAAATCTATTATATTTATAGCCTATAGCACACTTAACCAAAAAATGTACTTTACTATATACATTCAGAGTCTCCAAATAATCCCACTTTGAAAACACATGAAAAGCTAAAAGGTGTGTTTTGTTGTGTTAACCAAGAATTGTGGAAAGGAAAAAATCACAGTGGTCATTAAAATGTGTTCAGAATTTGCAAATTGATGATAATTCCCCTCCTAAATCACGACACACGGTTCTCACCTACATAAGCTGCCTTTAGAGAATATTTACTTGGTACACCAGAGGAGACGTGCGGACGGTGGGAAGTTCCCAGCGCATCCACTTTGAACTACGACGTGCCCCTCCTCCATCAGCTGATGACGGTCAGGCCAAAGCTGGGCAGGAAGTGCATCTTGTGCCTGAAGCTAGTTGGAACATGAACGGGAGAAGCGCCTTTTCACACAGCTTCTGGGATAACAAACTAAGCTTTTGACGGTAGGGAAACAGTTTCCGACACGACACATAAACGACAGTACAGACATTGCTAGCACTAGCACCGAAATACTCCCGTTTTTGTCTTGGTCGCAAAATATGAACGGCTGCTAATGTTAGCAGTCGCGTTAGCTTATTATTGAAGTTGTGTGTGTGCGTGTGTGTTGGTATCTCGCTGCACCTCGTATTTAACAAGTTGTCACCCTGATAGCTGACAGTTGAAATAACCTTTTTCCCTTCCTTGCATGTAACAAATCACAGTCAGCTAGCAGTTTAGCTATGTAGCTGGTAAACTCAAATATGTCAAGCTAAGCCAAGTGTCGTTAGGGGTCCTTCACCCACCCCCAATCGTTTCCTACCAAACTTTATGAGAAATTTGTTGAGTTTAATGTAGCTTCGCTGATGTAGTAATGTGGATTTCTGCACTAACGTGTTTACCCGTAAAGTCTGCTTGTAAACTCGTCCTAACTGTGATCGTGATGCATAAAGCTACATATGTTTAAGAGGGCTTGATAAACACAGTTCTAAGAATTATTCGGCTTAAAAAGTAGTGATAAAAATAATAATAATAATAATAAAAAAAACAAGCTTAAAATAAATGCTAGATTAATGTATTGCTCCTGTGTGCACAAATGCATTTTTTTATCAAGATGCAAACTATAAAATTCTAGGATCTGGTGAAGTTTAAAACAGTATAAATAATATATAAGGCAAGGAAAGGGGTGCTCCCAGTCGAAATAAGTAAATGGTTCTTAGAAAGAGAAGGGAGGTATAATTTTAGAGAAGTAAGATGTAAGAACAACATTGAAGAGGATGTCTATTTCAACAGTGGGAGTTAAATACTGGAATGACTTGAAAGAAGACAAAGGTCAGTAGTGATATAAATCGGTTTAAAATAAAACTTAAAAAAGAAATTTTAAATAATTATAAGAATGAAGAAAATGTAATGAAACCAAGACAGCAGTTAAAGTGATGTTATTTTCTTCTACAAATTGACAAATCTAAATATAGTTTTAGTTGATTAGGAGGAAGTTTTGTTTATTTTGGGATGTTATGTTTTAAGTTGAAGGTATTGTATAAGTTGTTGTTTAAAATTTAGAGGATGTAAACTGGAGGGGGTAAATAAGTATACTTCAGCCTACTCCTTTTCAAACAATTGTATGGAAAGATTTTATGGAACGTTGGTGAATGTATATGTTTGAAATAAAAATGAACTGAACTGAAGCGTGTTAATTGTAAACATAATTTATAAGTATTATAAGAATGTCTACAAGAACAGCAAAGTTTTAAAATGTAAGCATTTGCTTCTCAATGTTAACTATTAATATTTGGTGTGAGTTACAAAGAAATTAATCAGGTTTGTAATTTTATCATATGCAGAAATTTAATTTCACTCTCTCTCTCTGCTACCATGTTTCTAGGAAATCACCTGACCAAACCAAAGTGAAACTTGTTTTCTCTTAACTTCTGTAGAAAAACGGTGGGGGGAAAAAACCCAACAAAATGTCCTGGGACATGGACAGCAGGAGAGGACGAGCGTGGGGGAAGCTTGTCAAAGTGGACTCCAGTGAAACTGTTCTGCTGTTCAGCAGTGAATGCACAGTTGGCAGAAAAAAAGGTGGGTAAGTTTGTCTGTGTTTGGGAACGAGAAACAATTGGTATTAAATTCAATGTATTTTTTTTTTTGTTTTACTTTGTTTTTATTGCCTTTTGTTTTGAAACACTTAATTTTCTGATGCCTATTAACAAATGACAGTCCTGTCAGGAGCGCAGGCGTTGCTGTCAGTGTCTGGAGCTTTTGAAACCTCCCCCTTGAAAACACAAAGCTTTCTTTTAGTGAACCAAACTTAGACAGGCCCTTGTGATGAGAACAAAAGACGTCCATCGAGAACATGCGCGCAGAATATTAAGTAGATTTTTTTTTGTTTGTTTGGGTTTTACTAAAGAAAAGGTTAGGTCTATAATTCCCCCTGTGTCTGCTTTTGTTGTCGAGAGCTTTTTGGGGGTCTGCTTTTTTGCAATGCAAAACTGCTACGTTTAATTGGTTTGCTTATGTCTAGGCAATGAATGATCTAAAAATGTCACAGCAGCACAATTTCAGGTATAACGTGCAATGTTTTTAAAGGTTTAAGTTGGGCTAAAAATTAAAAACTCAACTTAGATATTACTGGATTAATGAAACATTGTTATGGGATGTTTGGGGGAAGCGATTTTAAAAAAGAAATGTGTGCTATAATGTATTACAGGTGCTTTTTTTAAATAACTTATAATGTTCTCTCAAGATGGGCTTTTAAAAGCAGAAAACTATGAATTTCTCTATTTTCATGATGCACTTTACTTTTTTGTTTCCAGGATGTTATCTGTCCTTTCCAGCAAATAAACTTGTCTCAGGGGAGCACTGCAAGATTGTGAAAGATGAAAGCTCAGGGCTGGTGTGGCTTGAAGACATGAGGTACTTCAAGCTGAACTTTTGTACCACTCATATCATTTGCTTGTTTTCCCAGTGGGCCAAACTGAATATCATTATAAAAAATAATAAGCTCTCTACTGCACCGTTGAGTAGAAATAAAACTCTTAGAAGAAGTTGGTTGAAAAGACACTGGGAGTTATCAGAACCTCAAAGAACCTCATCAGAACCTTTTCAGTCATTCACTTGTTTGCATTAATCCGAGGCCATCGTAACCTGCTAGCTTATTATGGATTTTGCGATTTTAAACATTTTTGCAATATGCTATAAGTCACCTTCCTGTTCTATAGGAATATAACCAGCTGGCAGCCAGCTGAATCGAGTCCCCTCGAGATGTGCTCATTAACAAAGACTCATTCAGACTGATGGCAACATGTAGGCAATCTATTTGCGTTTATAAATTAGACTGCAGTTGTTTGCAAACTTTTGACAGTCTCTCTGAGAGTGACTGCAGTCAGTACAGGTCAGACTGTGGCTGTTTGCAGCAAGGTTGCCTCTTATCAGGTGACCTGTGTAATCGCCTTTAAACAAAAACAGTTTTTTGTTTGGAGGCAGTTTTGTTAAGATAAGAGTGATTTTTCACTTGTTTGGGATTATGTCAGGATGGTAGCGCATGAGATGAGCCCCCATTGCTTTTGTATTCCCAGAAATTTGTAAAATTTATTTAATAAAGTATTGATATATGGGGGCCTGTATTGTTACAATATGACCACACAAAATATCGCTGTGCTGTATGCATTTTTTTCCCCTGCTGCTGAAAAATGCACATCTTTGCTACCTAGTACAAAAATGGGCAGTTCACACACTGAAGATTTAAGTGGCAAATTAAAAGTACGGTAAAGTGTGCATTAGTTCATATTGTCCCTTTGTAAAGCAACCTTATGAGCAGTATAGTTAAATATCTCATTTCATTTCATGTCTGCCTGTCTGTCTGTAGCACTAATGGCACAGTGATCAACATGTCCAAACTGGTCAAGAAGCAAACTCACATGCTGCAGAATGGCGATGTCATCTACTTTGTGTACAGGAAAAGTGAACCTGAACAAAGTGAGTTTTGAATTTGTGAACTATAACAATGATATATTATTTTGTATGTGTGTATATGATGACAAAAACGCGTACACTGTGTGCTCTTGCCACCCTGTAGACATCGCCTATGTTTATCACTCCATCACAATGGATCAAGCAGCTTCACAACACAATTATGGTGAGTACTAAATAGTTCCCCACAATTAATTTGTCAAAAGGAACTAATTACACAAACCAGCCACAACACACAACATTAAAACCACCTGGCTAATGTTGTGAAGGTACCCCTTTGTGGTACCAAAACACACCCAGCTTCTAGGAGCCCCGTCTACCCTTTAAGTGTCCTGTGGTGTCCAGAGCTGGTCAGTAACAGTGGGTGGTGCTTACCACTTAGTTACATGATTGCAATGGGCTACTGTTTACCAGCAGTATGTTACACAATAACAACATGATCAAAATGAGTCACTTCATCTGTCTGTGATTTTACTGTTGTGGCTGAACTAGGTAGATCCATACTTCTGTGTGTTTTGTTAGTCATCTCCCACTCTGTATTCAGACTTCAGCCCACAGTCCTCCTCCTCTTCCAGGTTCAGAGATGGCCCTCTCTGTAGAGCCTGTCATGCTCTCAAAGGCTCCTCGGGATGCAACTCAGGAGGAACCTCAACCCTCTACCTCTGCTTCACACTTCTGTATTGAGACTGCTTACTCTTCTGGTGCCATGGCAACCACAGGCTCTCCTGTGACTGGTAGGTTCTCTGCACTTTTAAAGGGCTGCTGCGCAAAAGAACACTGGGGATTATTTATAAAGTTAAAAATCACTCTTTAAAGTGTTACGTCATCTACATTTACCACTTGGAGCTTAATTAAATTAGTTCTTCAAAAAAAAATAGAGTTAGTCTCTTGAATGAAATGATAATGGTGAATGGACCGGTTCTTATATAGCGCGTTTCTACTTTACTTGAACACTTGAGCTCTTTATACAACATGCCCCATTCACCCATTCACACAAGCACTCCTTTGTATGTCCGAGTGCTTTCTAGCTAACTTTGTGATGATCCGGGAGCAACCTTCCCAAAGGATACGATCTGGCATGCACACTGCTATGAGTCAGGGGTCGAACCACCAACCCTTCCGATTAATAGATGACCTGTTCCAGGGCCAATCATAAAAAGCTTTTTTTCCCCCTGAAATATTAGAATACCTAAATACAAACTTTACACAGTACTGAACACTGATAGCACCTGCGCTTTCTCGCCCACTCTTCTGTCAGACAGCAAGCTGACACACTCAAACACTGCAATTGTACACATTGCCTCGCCTCCTCATTCACTCACAGCTCTGTCTTCTTCCTTCATTTGCTCCGGTTACTTGCTGGGATTTGATGCTTGTTACGTAGCCCCCACCATGGTGGGGGTGAATGCAGGGGGGAGACAGCAACACTGGACAACCTCGACAAAAACCTTCAAGCAAAAGTTCCTCATGAGTCAGAAGCCGCCCAGCTGGCCAGGGAGCTGCTCTTTTGTAATGATCCCTGGCAAGTGATTGGCCTACTGTTCCCAGACCAGCCAATAGACACATGCCAATCAACTTTGAATTGGCCAATAGGTGGAGGCTTGACACCTGAAAGATAAAAGCAACGGAAAAGCAAAGAAACATCTCTTGGCATGTAACAGTGTTAAAAATAAGTGCAGAGTCTCTCTGAGTGGTTGTGGTGCTTAAAGAAACATTTCAATATTTCAGCTTTAAAACATAGAACGTTAAGACGAGAGACTCAAGTTTTGCAACAAAGCAGTTCTGACACAACAAAATACACCACATTCAAACGTTTTTCCTTTTATAGTTATCTTTTAGTAAGTCTGAAATTTGATGCTCTCAGTTTTGTGCTTCAGGCTGTTTGCACCCAACCAGTTAAAATGATGTGGGTAAATTAGAAATGTACTTTATAATATCCCCTAAACTGCAGTAAGTTACAAGATCTTCTCTCACTCAAACTGAAGAAAGAGCCCCTGCTACTGGAAGGAGGGACGAATAATTAAATGGAGATGAGCTGCTATATACTTGACTTTATCTGACATATTTTACCTTTCCAAACAAAAGCAAGTGCAACAGATTCATAAAACAAGACAAATGTAAATTCTTACATAATTTTCCAGTATTTTTATAACATTGGCCCTATTCCTCTTCTTTTTTTTTTCTCTCTTTTTTTTTCACATTGTCTCCACAATTTTCTTATTCTAACTTATTTGATTTGCTTCATGCTGAGGCTCATACTGGTTTATGGCTGGCTTTGAACTAGAGATAGTTTTACCTTTAGCCACTTTATCCTTGTTAGCATCTTTTAAATTTTCATGTTAATGAGGGAAGGTGATTTCAGTGTCTGATTAGTGTTTATACTTGACCAAACTTCACGTTTTCACTCACGTTGAAGCACTTCCATGCTAGCTGCATGTTAGCTTGTGGCTGCTGTGAGTGTTTTGCACATCTGATATATGGGAGGGTGACCAATCGGTTGCTGGTCTGACTGAGAACACTGAAAATTGACCAATCAGTGCATCTCTATTAGGAATAATAGCAGCGTTTAATAAAAGTGTTTTATTCAGATAAATCCCTGGTGCATTCTGCATTTGAGGTATACAGAGACCCTTGTCCCTGCTGAATGGACTAACTACAGGATCTGTGGTCATGGTCCTCAGAAGTTTGAGACAAGTAAAATATAATGTCAATTGCTGAGCAGTATAGGTGGTATTTGGTGGGTGTCTGTACTTCTGAGCAGACCAATGTAAACTGTTGTCTCCTGTTTTTGTTCCATATGTAGCTTCAGCTCTTTGACTGAGAGAGTCCGATAAACTTTGTAGAGTAAAACTGGCATTCCCATTTTCCCAATTTCTCCAGTTCCTCTGGAATGCAGCCACAAAGGTTATATTAGTATAGTCCCTGTGTAGTAAAATATAGTTGTAGAAATTAATGTTGAGAATAATAATAATGTAATTGTTCTGACATAAATTGGTACCACCAGCTCTTGTGTTTTGACAGTGTGATGGATGATTAATTAACTGCTGTAGAGGAGCAGACAGAGTGTGAGTTGTGATGACTCTGTGCTGCTTTTTTTGATTACAGTTAGTGAGGGAAGACGATTATTTACAGGTGATCAATACTGAACTTTACGCTAATTCAGCGTTATTGCTTGACACGTGTCCAGCTGGTCATTATTGATCATCTCTGGCCTGGTGTGTAACTGCCACTTTTGTCTGCTTTCATCTGCTTTGTGTATTGATTTGTTTCTCACTCTTAGGTTTGAAATACTCTGTACAGTGCCATTTTCTTTACTGCCTACAGGGCGCTGCAGTAAATAAATATAACGATTGCAAAATAACTCATTATCAGTAGAGATATAAGACATGGTCAATAGAAGGTCAATAGAACTCATTCCATCCATGTTTTGCAAGAACACAAAAGGCCAATGAGGAAAACACCATGCTGAACCAATCATGTGGCTGGAATAGTTGGTCGTATCAGGTTAAGCTAACAGATCAGCTCCATGGAAACACTTGTTTTACCTGCATACATCGTGTTCACCCTCAGCTGCTCATTATTCAGGAAACATGCTCAAAGTAACGTAAAATGTGCCTTATCTTACATCAGCTCAGACAGCTGGGCTGTTGGAATCTTGTGTTTACACTCAAAATGACTTACCTGATTTAAAATGAATAAATGTAATTTAAAAAGAGAGATTGATCAAAGTTGAATAAGAAGCCAGGTTGGTATCATTTGTTTTCAATTGGTGGGTAAGTAAGTGCGTTTTTTTCCAGCATGACACGTTTGTCGTAGGTAGTTTAGAGCACATGGTGTTGATAAGTGTCTTAATACAGAGCTGACAAATTAATACAAAAATAAATAGTCACAATCAATACAAAACAATGCTTCAAAAATGAATGGATTTAACCAGACTGAACTTAATTGGAAAATGTTATAATGTGTCGTCTATTAAAAACAAGCAGTATAGAGTATTAAAATCATTATTTGACCCACAACTGTTGTACTTTTGTGTCATTAGGCCAAGCTAAAGATCCAACCACGACACATGAGAAGGAAACAGAAAACCTGGAGCCAAAAAGCAAGAAGAGGAAAACTGATGATGGTCAATTAATATTTAACTTTGAGAAGTTATGGGTAGATTCCCTTAACATCTTATAGATCTTGTCAGAGCCATCATGTTCCTTTGTGTGTGTGTGTTCTGGTTTATAATGTGCACCTACTGTGTTTACAGATAAATCTTATGAATCAGGTGTGCCATGCACCTCAAGGCCAGAAGTGGTTAGTTCCTCAAAACCACCAGTAGAAGGGAATAAGACGGATAAGATGGAGGAAAGCTTGACATGTGTTATCTGCCAGGACCTGCTACATGACTGTGTCAGGTGACCATATTTATTTATTTTTCCTTTCATGTTTAAGTTACAATAAAACTTTTGCTTCTGCCCTAGAGTTTGTGCAACTCTAACAAGCTTTAAATAAAGCACGTAGAGGCAGGGGTGTTTACCCGTGAGGTCTTTATAATTTCTGCTTTTAGGTAGAAATTAAGAACATTAACAGTTGATCACATTTCCCTAAATGGGGCCATTGGATGGACCTGTAATATCCGCAGGGTGCGAATTACCCTGCCTGCTGATGGTTTCCATATAGTTGGTGTAGTGCAGCTGTGGTAGTAGTTTGGAGCGTTATGTAAGTAGTTGTATGCAGTTGGCAATACTCAGGGGGATTCCTATTGGAGGTAGAACAGACAATAGTCCTTCATGTGCCTTTAGGAGCTGATTTGCTTATGAATGTGGTCCAAGGTGTTTAGAGGGATGTGAGTAAGCAGTATGGTGGGAACCCAGGAGAACACCCTCATTGTCTCACCAGGGTGCTTCCTCATTTACCTCACCCCCAGCAGTGTTCATGGAGCACTGACTGGGATCATTGTTAAATGGTAGAATGTGGTTAATCTCTTTGCAGCTTCCAGCTGTTGGGAACGTCTGATCCTATGCCAATAAAAGTGTGGGTTTTGGGGGTTTTCTTTTTTTTGTTTTTTGTCTGTAGTTTGCAGCCTTGTATGCATGTCTTCTGTGCTGCCTGCTATTCCGGCTGGATGGAGCGCTCTTCCCTTTGCCCCACCTGCCGCTGCCCTGTGGAGAGGATTCATAAAAACCACATTCTCAACAACCTGGTAGAGGCCTACCTCATCCAGCATCCAGGTGTGCACAGATGGAGCCCCTTTTTTAAGTCTTATTTTGCTGTTTGCACTTCCCTCAGCCACTGCACAAATTTGTATCTTTTTGTGTAACACGATGAGACACGAGAGATTGGCACACTTAACTTTAGTTAATTTCCTTAATGAGCTCACTCTAAACAAAATGTCCCACAGAAAAGTGTCGCAGTGAGGACGATCTGAAAAGCATGGACAGCCGTAACAAGATAACTCAGGACATGTTGCAGCCAAAAGTTGAGCGCTCTTTCTCTGACGAAGAGGGCAGTTCAGATTACCTCTTTGAGCTCTCTGATAATGACAGTGACTCCTCAGATATCAGGTAATAAATTAGTAATAAACTTGACACCTAGTTTTGTTTCAGTCTTTCTATCGTTTTAAATGATTTGCTTCTGTAAAATAATTTGAGTTATGTATTTTAATTTGTAATTCAACAGGTAGGTGTTGTAGTGAACAAAATGTCATTGTGATGGCTCTTTGTCTCCAGTCAGCCTCTGGTGATGTGCAGACAGTGTCCTGGCTACAGGAGTGATGTGAACCAGCTCCTCTTTGCTTCAAATTCAAACTACTGGTTCCCCGGTCTGCCAAATCTACAGCCTATACCTCCACCTCCCAACCCAGTAAGTGAGGAGGCGGCTGCAAAGGCCTCAGCAGAGATGCCCTCAACATCCTCTGATAATAATGCTGAGTGTAAGTTAAATGGAAAATCCTCACCCTTTAAACAACTGCACATTACAGCTTTAGCTACATTTAAAATTTCAAAGATTTTAGGAACTGTGATAAAATAACTGCTATTACTCAGCTATAGATGCCATCGTGTCATCACTGTGCCTGTTTTTCTGTAAATAGTGACATAAATAGGCGTCTTTGTAAATGAGATTCTTTGTGGTTGGCACTCTAATGCCAAACACATTAAACAAGAATGATTGTGTATTTTGTGTTTAGACAGTGCATGTGAAAGCCCACTGTGAGGTTTGCAGCAGCAACCCTCCGCTGGTTCTCTAGAGACTTATCCTCATGAACGAAAACAAGACAGACCGCGATCGATCTTTTTGGACTTGCAGCAAGGGAAGCCTTTCGTTGGACTCACAGAACCATTGCTCTCTGCTCCAACCTGTGAAAGACTCCCGTCAGCCTCCCTCTGCCATCCTTTTATTGAGAAAACACAGTCACAGAACACCCCAGGGCAACCTCCCTGTGTTGTGTCATAAAAGTTCAAACACTCATCACATCTCCCTCCTGTTTGTCATTTTTATTGTAGGGTATTCCTGTGTCATATATGTGTTTACATTTTCAGTACAGGCTTCATTCAAACACAAGTTTCTGTCATGTCATTCATTTCATGTTGCTGTAGGAGTACAGAATTAACAAATGTGTTAGCAATCAGTTTGTTTATCATTGATCTCACACATGGTAAAATACATCCTACAAATACACAAATTAACATCAACAGTCCAAAAAACCGGAGTTAATATTTTCAAAAGAAGATGCCACCATTGGCCAGACATTAACCACGCTATCATACCTTGTGGTGTACCTCCTCCTGGTGTATAATTCATTATGTACTTCTGCAGTGTGGTTAGGATGGATATGCCTTATGCCCACATAAGAAATACCAGTCAGCCAGCACTGTCGTACCTCTTGACGTTGCCACGATTGTTGAGCATTTGGTCATGTTCTGTTCTCCCACAGTAATCCTCATCTGGTATGAGGAGTCAAATGCCTTCAGCGTTTGCACACTTAGTATTCATCAAACACCTCAGATACTTGAATTCTGTTCAGACTGGGACAAAAAGAATAGGTTACATTGCACAAATGCTTCGGTAAATTTCCAACCTGGACCGAACCATTTCCTTTCACACACATAGATAACTGACCTGCTTCCAGTTTATTTAACAGTATTATGTCCGGCAACGGATCTGATATTTGGGGCCAGGCCAGTAAGTCTGGCTCACCAGAACAATTCACCTTCCCAGCTATTGGTGAATCTATCTTCCCAGTTAGATTCAGAGGAATTGAGAAGTTGGCAGTGTTCCAGGAGCTTCTCATTCCTGGATGAGTTGCCAAGCCAAGCAAACAGACCCTTTTGCTCTCACTGATACTGTAAGGCCACAGTCCAGAAGAATGTGTAGACAAGGGCATATGGCTACACACATAACAATCTGTCCTGTTGTTTACATGAGCAGTTGTATTCATGAATTGCCACCAGTAATTTGTTGAGAACCCATGTGGCTATTGGGTGTAGTTGCCTTCCTCCCAGTGTGCTCCTGTCAGTCCACTCAAAGTTAACAGGTTCAAGAAGATAAACAACCAACAGATCCACCTACTCATTTAGAATGGCTGGAAATGTGTTACTTCACCGGTCTTGAGATGAGAGAACCATATTGGTACCTCCCCCCTTTGTACTCCGGACTTCTCACCACCCACCCTGAGCTGGCGTGAAAGTGTGTCACCTTCTTGCAGTGAGCCT
>VURO01026574.1:1935-17872 GCA_015108175.1 Pelvicachromis taeniatus
GTACGAACCAGCTTGCTAATCTAGTCTCTTTTTCGTGCTAATTCGTACGTGCCGTACAAAGTAGTGCCTACTTTGGTTGGCGGACGGAAGCCTTAGAAAAGACAGACAATAAGCCGCAGGGTTCAAAGCTTGAGCAAAAATTAGCGGCTTATAGTCCGGAATTTACGGTATATGACGATATTAAAACAATACAGTTGGTGCTTAATTGAGCCAAAAGAAAATGAGAGAAATGACGATCTTGTCAGTCCTCATCTGCACCACAGGTAACAAAGCACACCTGTGTCACCAACGACTCCACACTACCCTGTCAGACCTTTAGTCCCCAAAGGCAAAATAACTAAACTATTAAAATATCAGAAAACATGCAACCACTGGAGCCGCGACATGGGAATGATCTCTAAATAATTATTGGTGGCTTTGACTTTAGACAAATGCCCACTGTGGATAAGCTGGCTCAAAGATGAATGTACGATTTGAGATTCATCCATTAACTAATCTCGAAGCACTTATTTCCAAAACGAATGCCAGAATTCATTCTGTTTTCCAGTTTGGCCTCTTTGGCATGTTCCTCGATTTATGTTATTGGGGAGGTCACTTTGCCTTTATTATTATAACTGTTCTTCAAAACCTTTAGATGGGTGGTTCTTGTCAAAGCGACATCCACAGAAATACCCAGACCAAAGTTTTCCCCATAGAAAACTGCATTGTCATGCAATGATTCATGTTATTTCACTTCACTTGTCAGTGATTTTTAATATTGAGGATGTCTGGTGTATGATTCCAGTTGACTTATGTAATTGAATAAAGTATTAAAGAAGCACCAAGGGAAGACATTGACTGTGTCAGGAAACACTCATCAACCACTGCAGCGATGGTGTGCTCTTGAATTCTAAACAGAGTGGAGATATAAATATTAGATATTGTTTTTGGCTCGTTCACATTTTGACCACTCTGATGCCCCCCCCCTTTCCTGAATATCTAATCTATCATAGTTGTACTCTGAATATTAAAACTATACACATGTCACAGTTCAGATTTTAGAGTTGATGGCCATGTTTTGCCACAGGCATTAATGATATGGTGCACTCACAATGTTCTCACTTAAAGATCTTGACAAGCTTCCTTTGATATGCCGGAGCTCTCATGGCTGTTCCTATTGTGAAAGCACTAGAGGGATGCCTTGGGGACTTTTCCAGCATACTTTTCTAAGTATTCATACTTTTCTCACTTGAGCACTTTAAAACTAAAAGAAAAAAACAAAAAACAAAAAACAAACAAACTGAAAAGCAAACACTGAGAGTGATCTTGGGAAAAGTCATATGACAGTTAGTACAAAATGAATAACAATAATCTGTTGAATTAAAAGGCTTAAGCAGTGTGTGCCATTATTACCCATCAATATTGAGAGTATTCAAATATTCATGAAAAATTAAGGCAGCTGGTTAAGAATATTGTATTCAGTCATTGTCATAGGTGTTAATCTGAAAGTGCTGCTGAACTGGCACCTGGTCAACTTGCCTGTTTCATTAGACCGGACATTGTCACAGCTTTCCTTGCTAATTTACTGAAGGAGGTATTGACAACTTTTTTTCACAAGCCATCTTCCTAAAGTCACACATGTTGCCCGTAGCAGTTAGTGGGAGGAAACTAATCTGTTACAATGATAAATCACTGAAGCTTGTTTACTTGCTAACGCTATGTTTCCAAACAAAGTGCAGATCCTAACTGATCTCACAGCGTTGAAAGCAAAGCCAGTAGCAGCTTGCCTTGCACGCCGGTCTCCTATCAGTTTGCTGTGAAAGACCAGAGGTTTATCCACAATGCACATGCACAAACCACCAGAAGAAAAAGCTGCTGGCCTGCTGAGCTCGAGTCATTAAGATGGACATGCCCATAAATCAGAGACAGCTACATTTACCTATGAGCATAAAACAAGCAGAGCTGTCAGCAAAAATAGCTGATTGTGGCCACAAGACGGGAGCAATGTAATGTAGGGTAGACGCAAAAAGGAGCTTTATGTCATAACTGCCTGAAAGAAGAGAGCTCACTGTACCATGGTACATTTTAATTTATATCTATTTTTAGACATCAGAAGGCAAGTACTGCTTGCCTTGCTTGTCCTGAGACAATGCCACTGGCAATGTGGTGTTTATAAGAAGAAATAAAATAAAAGTAAAATGTTTTTTATATAACACCTTTGAAGACAAGTATCACAAAATGCTTGATAACAAAAAAATCCCCGCTCAAGGCATAGTCAGAAGCTTCACACCTACATTCTGAACAACCTGCAGAGATTACAGGAATGAATCTGTCACGGTCCTGGGTCTGTGACCCAGCGTATTTGTGTTTATTGTCTTTATTGTTAGTTTGGGGCTCATGTTTTAGGTTTTTGGTCCTGTTTCACCCCTTCATGATATTCTGTGCTCCCTCTGCACTGTGTCCTCTCACCCCTGCCTGTTAGTTTCCTGTTTTATTGTGAAGGTCTGTCTGTTGTGTGTGCCGTGTTTTGCACTTCCCCGTCTTGTCAGGTAATAAGGATCAGCTGTGTTCCCCTTCTGTGTGCTGTTCCCTCATTACCTCCGTGTGTATTTATGTTGGCGTCTCACTCAGTTCCCTGTTGCGTCGTATCCACAACTGCTGTGTGTTCTGTCCGTGAGTCTGCCTGTCTGCCCGCTTAGTTTGTACCCCAGTCTAGTTTTGTTAGTTTGTGTTTTCAGCAATAAAAGCTGTTTTCGGTTCACTCCTGCCTCAGTGAGTCCGCATTTTGGGTCCTTTTCCTGCCTTCCTGCACACAGACCGTGACAGAATCACAATAATTCATGCCTGATGAAATAAAGGCATAAATAACAATTTCATAATATGACACAATGGAATTCAACTTCCATCTGGCCCTCTCACAGCATGTCTTTTATAACCTGTCTTCCTTCTTTCACCCCAACCGGTCGCAGCAGATGGCCCCGCCCCTCCCTGAGCCTGGTTCTGCCGGAGGTTTCTTCCTGTTAAAAGGGAGTTTTTCCTTCCCACTGTCGCCAAAGTGCTTGCTCATAGGGGGTCATATGATTGTTGGGTTTTTCACTGTATGTATTATTGTAGGGTCTTCCTTACAATGTAAAGCGCCTTGAGGCGACTGTTGTTGTGATTTGGCACTGTGTAAATAACATTGAATTGAATTGAACTTGGCAAGATTTCTTAAGTGATAAAGTAAGAGCAAACCAAAAATCAAATGTGAACATCTAAAGTAAAAATTGCATCAAAAGTCACGCCAAGCTTCCTGAGAGAAGATTTAGTAAATGTCCTGACCTAGAGTACCTGTTTGTAACTTAGGTACAAATCTGTCAGCGACACAAACCGTTCTGAAACAACTGGCTGAGCTGGAGTAGAAACAAACAGTGAAGATATAGAAATATTATTCTCACAGTACTTTTCTACTTTTTAACTGAGTTTCTTTGATAGCTTTTCAAAATTTGATTCACTTATGAACTTGAGACTTCTCCAGTGACCTTTTTCACTCACTGTTATTATTAATCTCTGTCTCTCTTGCACAGCATGTTTTTGTCCTGTCTTCATCTGATCACCTCCAACCGGTCGTGTTAGAAGGTAACTCCTTTGTTATCCTTTCTTCCTGTTAAAAGGGAGTTTTTCCTTCCCACCATCGCAAAAAGTGCTTGCAGGGAGTCATATGATTGTTGGAGTTTGCTCTGTTTTCTTTGTATTATTGTAGGGTCTTTACAATATAAAGCACCTCGAGGCAAATGCTAATATGAGGTTCTCTCTACTGTTATGTCCCAGCTGGAGGTCTCCATTAAAGGGTTCAGGTTTCTGGTCCTAAATGGTATTGTCAAATCGACTGAAATATTTAAGATGGTGGTGGGGAGACATACCTAGTTCCTAGGTGAAAAATCTTCAAGTGGCACTTCAATCTTTTTCATTTTTGCTTAATTATAAGTGCACCACAAATGTGCGATACAAATATGCATTAGCACTGCACATCATCTCCATCATCACCATCATCATAGGGATCATTTAAAATTTGATCTACCACAATGAGGGAAACATTTGCTTCCAATCCTCCTTAGTTGAAATGACTGTTATTGCCCTCTTTTTAGAGCTCATTATCATATTGAAAACCATAACATGAGCAAACCCTGAGCAGCTGAAGCAAACCAACAAAGTAGAAGGCAAAGCAACTAAATCATCGGCATACATCAGATGATTAATAAGGCTCTTCCCCACCACGTTTTATTGATTGAATATGCTTGCTGATAAATAGCCCCAAAATGTAACTGATACGTTTTCTAAGCTATTTTGCAGTAGCGGCAGTTCAGTAGTATACAAGAGTTTGCAGACTTAAAACATCATCAAAAAATTTAGCTATAGATTTTCTGCATCTCTAACTGAAAAAAGTAAATTCCACCAACAATGCAGCACATGCCTAGACTTTATTTATGGAGTTTATATATGCCAAACCTTATTAAAGTATATTCTTTAAGCAGAGAATCTAGATCACATTGAAAGCTTCCTGTATTAAAAGAACGGGCGAAAAACACGACGTTTCGCACTGACTTTAAACCAAAACTCTTGATATGTGTTCAGCACACGTTGCCATGGTGATCTAGCCGGGTTAAAAGAAAGCCACCTTTCTGTCACTGAAAACTCTGACTTTAGGCTCAACATAGCTCTCTAACCCATTAACCAAGCTCACTTTGTGTCAAAGACAACAAACGAATGAAGAAACAAATGAATGAACTTGATAATAAGGGAACAACAGTTTTTCCACATGTTTGACTGGCGAAAGCCATCAAACCATTAACATCTAATTACCCTTTCACGTCAGTCTTCACAGATTTTTCCAGATATACAGTGATTTAGAAAATGTTCTCACATTCTTTGTGCCTCAATTGGAGTCCGACTCCTAAGCTGAATGACCACCATAAATAAACATTACGATAATTACTATCATTTCTGAGCAAAGACTATATTTAACTGTGCACGGGTTCAGTGCCTGGGGCATTTAAAATTAAAACTGGCATGTGTTCATGAACAATATGGTGCGATATTACACAAAAAAGCCCAGCCTTGGGCTTTAATTATTGCACTGTGTATGAAAGCCTCTGTTAGAGAAGACCATGGGATTGGTTTTATTTTTTAGCACAAGCACAATTTTTTTTTTTTATTATTAAACCATGTATATCACATGTACTTGGTTATGGTTTTATCTTTTGGATCCTTAATGTCTTCTTGCTCCTGTTTTCATTGTTATTTGAGTAATGTCGAGTGTTTGGTTTCTGTTTTTATTGCATTAGTTGACTGAGCCTGTTTCCCTGTCTGTGCCATTGTCTCTGCATCACGTTTACTTTGTCTCTGTGCACACTGTGTCTGTTTAGGCTGAGCTGCTTTTCTTTGATCATTAGTTTTCTTTGGTCCTTGTGCTACATATCGAGCTCAACATACCCAAGGTATCGTTCCACTCTCTGGAGTCACTTACCCTAATATTGGCAATCGGTTTGGGATGGGAAGCCTTCATTTTACAACCATTTTTACAATTAGCCAACGGTTAATTGGTTACATTACATTGTAGATTGTAACTTTAAGCACTTTTTGTATTATCTTATTTTGGGTTTCAATAGTTAACACCTTTTGCCATGGGAGGACATCCTGTGATGCAGTGAGTATATTTACATTTGCGAGCACACTGACCTTGATTTTTGAATGAGTATAACAGAGGCTTTATGGTGGGCACAGAGACAAGGCAGTCTCTTTAGGTCTGTAGAGGCTTAGGCTGCTGGAGTGCATATTTATTTGTGCATCTGTAAAACGAATGCATAAGACATAAAATACCAGATGGCACAGAGATTAGATATGTGATCAAGTATATATATATCCTCTGTGGCTTCATACCTCTGACTTTATACATGCAGAAGCCAGAAGTGACCCTATAGCATATGTGCTAATAAGTCCATGCTTGTTTTCAAAGGTCTCCTCTGGCAAAAGCAAAGGAGAGGATATTTGCCAACCCATTTAACAGCCAAGCTGAAAAAAAAGATGAAAAGTTCTTGCCAACTGCAGCAAACCCAAACCTTTCAATCAAACAGCTCTGTGCTGTGGAAATACACATATGAAAACACACATAAGCACACACACACGGTTCGGCACACACAAGCTATAAGCAGGCGTAATTTCAGACACATCCAGCAATGCACAGGCACCCAGCGATGCATTCAAGCATTCAGGCAAATCGATAGGCTTTCAGGAAGCCAGTAACACCCAGGTTGAGCCCCGGAGGCTTTGGCCAAGTTATTCAGCAGTTTCCCTGGCCACTCAAGAGAGCCCATACTGGGCTCTGGTCCAAGAGTCAAAGATGGGAAAGCAGCACACGGGCGAGAGCGAAACTTTTCACAAGTATTCTGAAAGTACTTCTCTCACGTCTATGAAAGAAGCCATTATTATCTCTTTAGTGGATTCGCAGTGGATTTAAAAAGCATAATTTAAGTTATGTTGTTGGTCCAGTGAAAAACAGATGACCAAGAAGTTCAAGGAATGAGCAGTCTTTACCCCACCTGTCTCAACTGTCCACCTGTCACGGTCTGCGAGGGCAGACGAGGGTTGCAGTGAAAGGAGGACCCAAAAAGCAGGACTCTTCAGCTGAACGGTGAATTTATTTACAGTGAGAGAAAAGTAACAAAAAGTCACGGCCTTAATTCCCAGCACTGTGGCTTCTGTAGCGATTCCTCTTCCCAAAATGCCACACAATGCAACTGTCCGTGAACGAGAACTAAACGGCAACTCCATACCATGACTCCAGGCCCGCTCCGCTCCCGATTCCTGGTAACATTACTGGTTTACGAGGTAATGGTTACGAGGCAATCCACAGTAGCGAGGGTTTTCTTACAAAGTCCACGGGCGTACTGTCAAGTGTGACTCAAGAATCCAGCGCCGACCATATCCCAAACACACTCTGGCTGTTTCTCAATTGCAAGTACGCAAGTCCGTACTCCCTCGCGTTCTCGGCAAGTCCGCGAGTACTGGCTCGCGATTTGTGCAATTGGAACGCCAGCGTACTCGATGATGTCACAGGTCATGTGAGATAAAACGTATTTCACTCAAAGTGGAAGTTTTGATAAACATTTGTTTCCTTTGGGTTTTTGTTTAGAATACAAAACATGACGACTAAGGAAAAACTAAATTACAGCGAACACACACAAATAAATATTGCATTAAAACAGTGTTTGAAACACGTTTTTAAGAGAAAGCAACCTTTTTAACACAGCTTAATGTGCCATACTATCAATCTAAGATGGAAAACTGGTGATTCATAGAATACCTATTTAAATAAACAAATAAAATCACTGCTGCTGGTATGATATGAATAGAGCTGCATAGCAGTGCATATTGAAAAAGAAAATTTCACAAGCTTACTTTTAGACCTTTAGTTTTAGAAGCAAACGGAGGAAAAAAAGGAGAAAGGATGCCAAACGTAGCATGCTGACTTTACTGTTTGAGTCTGGGTATTAAGCAACTCAGTTTAGGTTTGATCCAAAGGTGAAGGGCATTTAAATTTAAAGTAGACTAGGTAGGTCTTCCAATTCTGACTGACACTAGTATTCTTTTTGAAAACATGGTTGCGTGCAAATGTTTGTGGTTTTATCAAAGGAACCGGTATTCCAAAATAGCACGATACAGCTGCTTGCATCTTGTGGCTAAAACTGAATTTCCTCATAATTAGAATTTTATTTTGTGTAGAGGCAGGGATGGATAAAAGCAGGGTTATAAAATAATGAGGTGAAGATTGTGTGAAAGGGTTTGACAGAATGATGAATATGTAACTAGTTTCGTGGCTGTCCTCTGCAGCGATGTTTAAAGAAAAGATAGATAAACATGCCATCCAATGGATGAAACGACAGCATGCAATCACATATACACACTAAGATTTATCATTTCAAAAAGGGCAGACAAACTCATGGATTCACTATGTGCACAGCAGACAAATACAAAGCTAGAACATGATTGAGCTGTATTACTTTGTATTATGTTGTACTAATACTTCAGGGGTTTGCGGTCCCTAAAATTTAAGGAAGTAAGACAATGCCACCTTTTGTTAAAAGTTAATGGTTTCCTTCAGCATTCCTATTTATATATGACAAAATAGCGTCTCAGTACGTAACACAAGCATCAGCCGTGCATTGAAGACAGAAAACTAATTGGCCAACGCTTATAAAAATGGAACTATATTTCATCAGCAGGGTTTCTCAAACTGTCACACTAGGAAAGTTCTGCTAATGTAGTATCCAGTTGTTCATGGCTTCAAAATAACTCAATGAGGCTGAGAAGGCTTCATGTTCTCATAACTTGAGGAAATGTTTTTCATCACAATGACTCCAGAGTTATGTTTAAGTTTGCAAGAGCAAAAGTTATTTCCCTCCAAATGCAGCCCCGACTGACCTAGCATGACTATAACCCAACTTGGCTTATAAATGAACAAAAGTGTAGAGAAAACACAAATGTTGGGCTTATATAAGAAAAAAAAATGCACATAAAGTAAATTCAACAGTGCATATAGCATAAGATAAAATGTATCCTGGTAATGACTACCTACCAGAGAGAAATACCGTATATCTTTCATTAGTAGCCTGTCTCTTATTGAAGCCCGTTTCTAATAAACGCCGGTTTGAAAACATGTCACGACAAATAGACGCCGGTCTCCAATAGTAGCCGGGCGACCTTCGACCTGGAAGTCCCTCCGCGCTGTCTTCTTCTTCTTCTTTTTAAATTTTATTGGTGGTTGGCAAACAACTGAATGGTGCATTACCGCCACCAACTGGTATTATTGTAGGGTCTACCTTACAATGTAAAGCGCCTTGAGGTGACTGTTGTTGTGATTTGGCGCTATATAAATAAAATTGAATTGAATTGAATTATGGAGTGTGACTCAAACGTCGCTCAAAAAAAACAACAAGAACAACAAAAAAAATTAAATCCCCTCCGTACTGTCGTCGGTCCTCCCGCATCTCATCACTCGGCCAGCTGTTTCCAATCAGCCGTCATCTACGACCAGCAGCATTTAAGCTGGATGCAGCGACCATGGAAGTGGGATTATTACACTGAACTGGAACTGTCGGCTAGCGAACCTGCTAACTGTGATATTCTGCTCTTTTACTTCCTCTCCTGGAGAGTCGGGCGGAGAGAAGTTTCGGGGAGCACCACTCGTGCACTGGGCTACCACAGACAAGGAGACACTCGGGAGCAAAGGAGAAGCACAACTGGGAACTGCATTATTTGAGAATACGTTTTGTTGGAATACGTTTTGGAGCACTGTAAGTAAACGTCTTTTCACCTCAGTCTAAAAACCGCGCCTGGGTCCTCTTTCCCTCTCACTTCTGTGACAATTCCGACTGAGAAGGGAATGTCTTTTAAACGCCGGGCTGGCCGGATAATTTTTTGAATAAACGCCAGGGCTACTATTGGAAGATATAGGGTAACTGAAATGGCAAAATGATGTGAAACTCTTTTATGCGTTTATTTATATGTTAATGTTTTTATTTGTCTTTGTTATAATGCATAGCTTTCACTTACTTGCCACAGCCTCAGTTTAAACTTTTTCATTGTGAACGTCAAGCTAACATATAAGTTATATAACGTATAAGCTAACATATATTCTCAGTCAGATATTGTTTTGAGATGGTGTTTAGTTAATTCAAAAGCAAAACGGTAACATTGTACTATTACACTAAACAAAGTTGTGTACTATTTTTTGGCAAACAGTTCGCAGATACATACTATTTGGTTGTGTAAAAACCAAAGTACACAAACTTTAATTGAGTACAGTTTAAAAGGACTAATTTGTTGTCTTCTTTTCCCCTTGGATACTTTTTGACCTGTGCTTTTAGCACAACGCTCAAAGAAAACACTAATCCTTAGCACATTATTTTTAACGATGCTTACTAATCAGATCATGTGCAAAGAGACACTGAGAGGAGGCAGTTGTATAGATGCTCCAACAGAAACATTTAGGAGAATTTAAAGTCTTTGTACAGAGCAACACTGGAGGAAAACTAAAGTGTTTAACTCAAGGAGAAATAAGGTTACTTTTCTCACAGCATACTCTGTTCTTCCAACATTAAACTTTCTTTTATAGCCACAGGGCATACTTTGAAAATGATATTAATCTCTAAGGGCATTCTGATGTTTCCCATCAAGTCAATATGTGACTGGAAGGTATTGTCTGTCTACATGTTCTGACTGTCTGAGTGAGAAGTCTTCACATCTGAAAATGCTGAAAATGTTAACAGTAACCCTAACCCACGCCATCGTCCTTAAAAAAGGCCTGCATAGCAATTAACACACAGAAGTGTCAGCGGTGACCTTAACAGTCTTTCACGCAGGACATCAAATAACAGCCAGATTATCAGTCTAGACATCCATATTTCTTTTCAACACGAGTGGCAAGACATGGAAACGCAGTCACGTATTTTCTTCATGTTTCCAGTGACAGTCAATGCACTAAAACCCAAGCAGAAAAAGCAAAAAATGTTATCATTTTCTATGTTATACATAAAAGCACGGCACAACTGATTTGCACTGATGCCAATTGCTTTAAAATGGGAGTTTTGTTGAGAGTGAGCACCTGATCGCATGGTCATCCAAGCCCAGAGGGTGGTATTAGAGGAACATGAATAAATTACATTATCTAAAAGTTTGGCATCATAACATAATGCAAATGTCAGAAAAGACTGCGCACCATTACTGAGCTAATTAAGTAACATGGATTGCTGCAGGGCTCCATTTAGATTTCAAAATATTAGTGCACCACCAACGGCAATTGAGTTTTTCACAGACAGTATATGAGAGATGGAGATAGTAGCCATACTGGTGACTAAAGTCCAACACTGAAGCCTTAAATGAAGCATTTTTGTGTTGATCTTTGTTAAGTGCAGATCAGAGATTATATAAGCCACAAACTTAGAACAAGAAACTGACCTTGACCTTAGCTAACACAACCTAAGAGGAAATACTAAAAGCGTGAGGTTTTCCTAAAGTAACCTGATGTTTACCGTATATCTTCCATTAGTAGCCTGTCTCTTATTGACGCCCGTTTCTAATAAACGCCGGTTTGAAAACACGTCACAACAAATAGACGCCGGTCTCCAATAGTAGCCGGGCGACCTTCGACCCAGAAGTCCCTCCACGCTGTCTTCTTCTTCTTTTTAAATTTTATTGGCGGTTGGCAAACAACTGAATGGTGCATTACCGCCACCAACTGGTATGGAGTGTGACTGGAACGTCGCTCAAAAAAAACCCAACCTCAAATCCCCTTTGCACTGTTGTCGGTCCTCCCGCGTCTCATCACTCGGCCAGCTGTTTCCAATCAGCCGTCATCTATGACCAGAGGCATTTAAGCTGGATGCAGCGACCGTCGAAGTGGGATTATTACACTGAACTGGAACTGTCGGCTAGCAAACCTGCTAACTGTGATTTTCTGGTCTTTTACGTCCTCGGGAGCAAAGGAGGAACACAATTGGGAACTGCATTATTATCCAATAACCGTTGGTCTCTTTTAAATGCCAGACAGGCAAAATAATTTTTTGAATAAACGCCGGGGCTACTATTAGAAGATATACGGTAATATTTCAGCTTGACGATTGATGATCACATCAGTTTGATTCAATTATATTTTTTTGCATTACTGGTTTACAGCTGATGAGACGCTCCAAAGACTGATTGTTTTAGAGTATTTGCTTTGGGGTGGCCTTCAGGGACCGTCCATTAGACTCCTATTTGGGTAAGTACACTCTGTGTATCATCCACCTGCATCGCTACATACCACCATTTAGCTCAGAAAAAGACACATTAACGCTGACCTTCTCACCCTTTCCTCTTCATATTTCACGGTGAATTTGGCTTTCCTTTCCACATATCAATTTCCAAAAGAAAAAAAAAAATATATATATATATATATATAGCAAGTAAATAGACTTTGCACTTATTCCTATGAAAGAAAGCCAGGAGACATGATTGCTATAAAAGATAAGAGCTTTTTTTTTCTTCAATGAAATAGTTCAGGGTTTAGAAAAGCTAAGGTTTAATTGAAGTAAAAGGAGAAAAGGTATAAATGTAGGCACAGATCCACTCTTCTCAGCTCTTATCCATCCATCCACTTCAGGCCTTTCTGAGTCACAGACTATAAACACATATCTGCATAGGCATCTTCAGGAAAGTGACAAGATTATCGACACTGAAAGCTTTTTGGTTTATGTTTGCAATGAGTTTTACATGTGGAGTGAATCTGAGTGGACAGCATTTTCCCAGAAAACAAAAAATGGAAAGCAATGACTGGCCTGGCATTCTCGTTATTTGTATTCACCTCTTTTATGAACAAAAATGTCCAGAAAAAAAACGTGCAATAGGACTCCTCGAACAGAACACAGAGGACAGATCTATGTATGACAACATTATTTATATTATTTTACATTTGAGCCTTGAAAACTAATTTTAATACGAAGCTAAAATTCATGACAAGTTAGTTCCAGAAGTAGAGACGATATGGCCCAGTTGAAGAAGAAGAAGAAGAAGAAACTTTTTTGGCACATGTGCTGGGTAAGCACTTTTCACAGCTGTGTGTATTACAGTCTCGCCAACAAGTTTTTCAAAACCATAACTCATTTGTGCCTCTTTTTTGATTTTTCTTTCTTTATTTGACAAATAAAAATAGAAATGCAAATTAGCTGGGAAGAGGAAAAGACATGTCATGTGTCATGACAACAGCTCCTGTGACAAAAATCTCTCATCACACCCTGAGAGTAATTCCTACTGCAGTGTTCTCTGTGCTTAGGAGCTTAACAAAGGTCCCTAATACAGACTGTCTCTTACCTTTTATGTTCTAAGAGCACTGCCTCTGAAATTCACCTTAATATAAGTCAGTTGAGACCGTGTTGTAAGGTCTTGCATTTCAAAAGGTCCCGAGCAGCATGAAATGAAGTAATTACAACAACAAAATCATGTTTATACCAGAGTCAGAACAAAGACTTCTTAAAGCGAATGTAGCCAAGTGTATACGTTTTGCTCATAAGTGCAACACTCATTATGCCTGATCAAAGTATATCCAGCGGGGCAGGGAGTGGGAGGAGAGACAAAAGGATGATGCAAGCGCAGCTTCCCGTTTGCTTAAGGGACAACGGCAAAGAACAAGGCACCTTGTGGGCCCGCTGCGCTGTCCCAGTGTCGTCATTATCATCACTGTGTACGGAAGACAAAGAAGAAAACAGAGTTTACAAGAAGAAACGTTTGCTTTGAGCTTACATCAAGGACGCTTTACGTCACGGTCGCACTGTTTCCTGCACTCTTTGACTTTTGCATTCTTTGTTATTTTATGACTTTAGATTTCAGATTTTCTCTTCTGTAACTTTCATTTTGTGTTTGTGAGTCATGTTTTGATTTATTTACTTATTTTAGTGTATTCGGTATGATGTGAGTTCATGTCATTTTGAGTCTTTGATTTCTGATGTCACTTTATGCTTAGACTGTGAGGAGTTTCAGCTTTATTAGTTAATGTTTTGCATCATGTTCTCATTTTCATTAGTAGTAATATCTCCTGCATTTGTCTTATGTGTCTATTGCCGCCCATGTCTGTCATCTCCAGTGTTTGTCTTCATAGACTCGTAAACTGATGGATAATTCATTGATAGCACAAGGGAAATTATTGTGTTACAGCAGCAGGATAAAGAATAAAACCAGTGCACTATGGTGGCCCTGAGAGGCCAAACGGACTGCAACTTCATAAAACACCTGCAAAAAGAAAAAGGCTGCAAAAGCACACAAAACACACCGGAAATGTTTCTGGGGCGACAATAACCCGACGGACCATATTTTGTATTTCAAATACGTGACGGCGTTACAGGTATTCCGTTACTCCCCCATACTGCAAACATATCTGTAGTATTATAAGAATCATGAGATTACCACACATCTTCCAGTCCCAGCGCAACGGTTAGCATGTTTTAGTTCGTGCAACTGGTCCGTCGGGTTATTGTCTCCCCAGAAACATTTCCGTTGTGCTTTGTGTGCTTTTGCAGCGTTTTTCTTTTTGCAGGTGTTTTCTGAAGTTGCAGTCCGTTTGGCCTCTCAGGGCCACCATAGTGCACTCTATAATAAATAAACAACAAAAATGAGCTTAAAAAGTAAGATTGAGATTGTGCAAGAGAATAGTGCAAATTGCATTAATAAAAACTATGTACACTGTAGAGGAGTGTTGATCTGGCTCTGGGATGAGAGCACATGCATTTCACATAAGAGCATATATATATATATCATAGATGTTTTGAAGATAATGTGGTAAACTTGGAGTTAAGTATGGTAAAGTAGCACATACAGAAATACTACATGTGGAATATAATCTGGACTCTAAAACCTTAACCAGCATCCAGCTCTCGAACCAGGAACCAGGGCTGTGCCGCTCTGCAGAGTGAAAACGCTTATTGGTGCTCACAGATATCAAATTACAAGAGCAAATCTGTGTTTTTGTTGTGTGTGTGTGTGTGTGTGTTTGTGTATGAGAGAGTGCCTCATGCTGGAGGGTATGTAGCTGCTCCCTCCAGCAACCTTCCTAGATGTTCTGATGATAAAAGCACAGACACACAAATACAACCTGACAGGGTATCTGCAGGGTTTCCCACCACTGCTGGAAGCTCTGATGAAGCACTATGGAAACTAAGATAGACGACAGGACCTGTAAAACACAGAGATTGTCTGTGTGCTATGCTTGATAATTCAGACTTTTATTACAGCTGCACACCCTCTGCACCTCTGTGCAGTCAAACTAGCACAGAAATAGAGTGCAATAGAGTCGAAGCAACGTGAAACTGGACAGGTGCTCCGCTCTAATTGAGATCGTCTTTCTCTCGTACGCAGGCCATTTTTACCTTACTCCACTAAACTAATGGAGCTGTGTCTCAAGGCTGCAGGTGAGCCGCTGTGATTGGCTGGGTGGAATAATGATGAAAGTTGTTCCTGGAAAGACTCTGTTCCCTGGGGATTAAATGGCGCCATCAGACAGGATTATAATGAACAAGTGAGTGAATCACCCTCTGACTGACATGCTGATGTTCAGTTTGGAGAGCAGGTAGCTCCAGTAACGCTAATGCTAAGTGGAGAGGACTGGTGGAGAGAGCGGATCGTTTTGTTCAGACGGTGAGAGTTTGGAAAATGTGCATTTATCAGCCGTGTCCTCTAACAACACTTTAGTGGATGTGATGACATGGAAACTTTAAATATTTACAAGATATAAAAGCTGAAAAGTAGAAGCATGCAATGTAATCTTATGGAGATTTATGCACCACCAAATACTAAAATGTTTATTCGACAACACTTGTGCTGACTTAAATGAACACAAATCAAATGACTAAACACTGGAAAACTAACAGACAATTTCCTATCAGCTTCGTACCGTATTTTCCGGACTACAAAGCGCACCTGAATATTAGCCGCACAACTTGAAATTATGAAAAAAATCATATTTTGTTCATACATTAGCCGCACCAGACTAAAAGCCGCAGGTGCGCTAGCGGGCTAGTAGCGCTAGCGAGCGGGCTAGTAGCGCTAGCGGGCTAGTTGCTAGTAGCAACTAGCTAGCGGGCTAGTTGCTAGTAGCGGCGGTGCACGGCCCGCCTTGCAGGTGAAGGGCAACGGAGCGACTGCTCCACCAGCCTCGGAAGAGCCCCGCAAAGTGGGCCGCGCACCGCCGCCCGACCGACCCAGCCCTTAGAGCCAATCCTTATCCTGAAGTTATGGATCTGACTTGCCGACTTCCCTTAGCTGCCTTGTTCTAACATGCCAGAGGCTGTTCACCTTGGAGACCTGCTGCAGATATGGGTACAGGGCCAGCCAGAGCCAGCTTGCTAATCTATTCTCTTTTTCGCGCTAATTCGTACGGCACTACTTTGGCTGG
>VURO01026579.1:1621-16462 GCA_015108175.1 Pelvicachromis taeniatus
AAAAAAAAAAAAAGTTTTTTTTTTTTTTTTTTTTTTAAAGCAACAACAACTCAAGCAGCACCTTCTTCGTCTGCCATGAGGTACCCTCGTCTTTTTTGCACCTTCCTTCTCTCTCTGCATCATCCCATGCGGGGCAGAGGGAATGGTCCTACAGGGCTCCGCTTTTCCAGCAGTCCGCCCACAGCCGCTGGGAGAAAGGTGTGAATTAACATGAGGAGTCATTACCAGTCTGGTGCTGTTCTGCCTAGCCAGCATATGTGTGAGATGGTGCCTCCATATGCAGAGTGTGAGCAGAACTTGGTGGTAAAACTTTATTTTTTGCGTCAAAGCAATAATAGGTGTGGGTTTTAAAAAAAACTTTCACATGTAGTTTGATGGCATCACAGTAAACAAACCCTTCAGCTATAACGTGCTCTCAGCTCTGAAATAAAACAGGGAACGCTTGGGTAATTAAACTCTAAACACTGTGTCTGCAACTCTGTGGAGCGATATGGTGGCTGTTTAACACACTGAAAGACTGAACAGCATTTCAAAATACAAACAGCTCATTTTAAAACTAACATAACAGTAAGATTACCAACAAATCCACAGTGCTTTCCTTCTAATTGTAATCAGATGACTATAAATTTGCACAAGCCCTGACCTTTGTGAGGTGTCACAACAATCATTGCCCAATGAAAAAACATTTTGACAGAACAGCTATCTATTTACATTTTAACTGAAATGAGTCAATGCAAACAGCACCAGAACAATGAGAGGAGCAAGCGCTTAAATGCCATGTGTGCCTGTGTTGCAGCATTTTATATTTTTCATCCTCTAAAAAAAAAAGAAAGAAAAACATCCAGCCAGTTATGAGTTAGTAGGAAGTAGGAGAGGTGTGTCTTTTGAATATGTGAACACTGCCCATTGGGTATTAATGAGTAAGTTCCACACCTCACCGCTAGTTTGCTTCACTTTACTTTACTTTGCAGTCACTACTTTAAATACATTTTACTTGTTATCCAATTTCTTTATTAAATTACTTTATTTTCTTTCCATCACACCCTAATGGCTGGGGAATCTGAAGCACTGCCGAAAGCCTCATTGGACTGAACCACATGATTCAATGCGTGGGGGGTGTTTGGAGTTTGTATAAATGTTTTGTGCTTTCCCCCTGTGTGTCTTATGGTTTAGCCAAGCCAGTATTTAAATTCCCTCATGTGGCTTCAGCAGGTCACTTTGTTTTGTGTTTGTTTGAGGTTTCTTTAGTTGTTATTTTGGGTTTAGCTTGTTGAGTTGACCTCTTTTATTGAGCTGCCTGTTTAAGTTTCTGGCTTTGTTAATTATTTTTCATATTTTTGGGTTGATAAACCCCATTTTTGAATTAAACATGTGTACTTACTGATATAGTAATAACCAAAGCTTTTTCATCTTTCTGTTAGATCTTTCCCTCCAATGGGGACTGTAGTACTACACAGTAAACATCATGTACGGAGGTCATGAATGAAAATGGGTGTGGAAAAAGTCGCTTTTCCTAAAAAGTGAGCTGTGTGCTCCAGTTTTCAGATCTAGACATGACAATAATTTTCACATACAGACAATTTTGTTTCCCTGCTAGCTTGTCTGTCTCCTGTGGTCCTTCTATCCTTGTTTTATTGTTTTATTTTTTATTTCTAGTGTGAGCTTATTTGACGGCAGGGGGTTAACTTTAATTCCTTTTCTAAAACTTTTGAATGTGTGTGTGTTTTTTTATTGAACGATTCATATAACACTATATATACATGTTTGCTATTAGCCGTTTACTGTTAGCTTGTCACGTCCTGCACACCTCTTCCATTGTTTATTGTGGGCTTTTTTCTGTTGTGCTTTATTCAACTTGTGTTTTGTATGCTTTTGTGTGGCGCTATCATGCCACCGTTGCGCCATCTTGATTTTTTACTTACTTTTCTTATCTTTTCTTTCTACCTTTCAGTTTTCATTAATGTGCTTTTTCATTTCGCCAAGTCCCCCTTTTTTCTCTTTGTGTGTGTGTTCTTCGTATTTGTTAAGAGTATTATCACTGTCGCATGAGTGCGGTTAAGTTAACAGACCCGATTCAGTATGTGATGATGGCATGTGTGGCAGACCAAACTTCTTTTCATACTTCAGTAAAGATGTGGATGCTCTTATTCTGGTGTTTTATGTTTACACGCTTATTTTCAGGCATCAAGGCTGTTAGCTTTTACCGGCGTGCTCCTCACAAGTGGCTTCCTCCTCTACACCTACTCCCTCTCTATTTCCTGTGTGATACCTTAAGTAGCTCTCTCTCAGGATCACTTTTCTAAATGGTAAAGAGAGATGTGGGAGGTGACCCAGTGGAGGGCACTGAAACAGTGAAACCGTCTTTATGTGGTTTCATGCCACTTATTGGTGAGTCATATCTCTTACTCATTTTTACTGTTGCTTTTCATTGAGCCAGCTGAGGCTCAAAGGTACCTGTGTACCATTTAATTGGTACTTTATCTGGGATGCCACATTGGACGATGTAAACAGGAGTGGTTTGAGTGGGGATTGACCTTCACCACTGATATTTTCCACACTGTTATACTCTTCAATATATTCTCACTCTTCATGGACTGTTGTATAATTAGTTTTTGCATGTGAGCTTATTTTCTAAATAACACCAAAACACAGTAAAGGAGCTGCAGCCAAAATGAGCCTTCTGGCTTTGAAGGTGATGGTGAAAGAAAGAAGAAGAGAGGGTAAAAAAGAGCAAAGGGATGCAAGAACACAAGTAGCTCTGTTAGTCACAGCTCCAGTCTGTAAGATGGATGTATCTGCAGCCACGATCACTGACTCCTTGGACCGCTTCCCTGCTCGCCATCATGCCTGCCCCTGAGTCTGAGTGTTTTCTTACTCCACCTGCCTGCATATTTTATCTGTATGGCCCACATTCACTTAGTGCATAAAGTAGTCATCAATCCATACATACAATGTCACATCGTATGCTATAGCTGTCTGAAAGAGAGGTTTGTGCATTGAAGTGAATTGAACTGCAAAATTACTACAGTAATATATCACTTTCTTAAAATTTTTCTGAAGATTTCTTAAAATAATTTATATAATCCATCTATCCAGAGTCACAGGGGGGCTGTACCCTATCCCAGCGGGGTGTGCCCTGGACAGGTTCCCAACTTGCAATTTAAAATTAACAATAAACCTAACCCCACTAAATGCATGTCTTTGAACTGTAAGAGGAAGCCCGAGTACCCTGGTCAGATGGTGGAGCCAAACTCAGGATCCTTCTGTGAGGCAACAGCGCTAACCACCACGCTGCCGCGCTGCTCTGAATTTTACATAATGCGGTAAAGTGACAACGAATCAAAACATTTGCCTCAAGGTGCTTTGTATTGTAAGGTAGAGACCCTACAATAATAGAGAGAAAACCCCTAACAATGAGACATCCCCATATTAGCAAGCACCTGGCGACAGAGGGAAGGAAAAACGCCCTTTTAACAGGAAGAAACCTCCGGAAGAATCAGGCTCAGGACAGGTGCAGCCATCTGCTGTGACCAGTTGGAGGTGAGATGAGGGAGGCAATTTTACAGTTAGCATATCATAATTATAAGCATGGACCTCTTTGATGGTATACTTTCCTTAAAGTGGCCTATATAGGGAGTGGCTATAGCTCAGAAGGTAGACCAGGTCAGCCTGGCTGCTCCATTCTGCATGCCAAAGTATGTTTGAGCAAGATTCTGAAACCCAAGTTGCTCTCTGATGTGTTTGTGGTAGATACAAAGCGTTTAAGCATAGAAAACAGTTCTTGTATGAATGGCTGAATGAGGCAGACTGTCTTACAGCCATACTGCTCAGAGCCCACCCAATCTCATCTGATCCAAGAAGCTAAGCAGGGTTATTGCTGTTTAACTTCTAGTATCAGATGCTAAGCAGGGCTCAACCAGGACTTGGATAGGAAACTGCAGTATAGAGTGCTCAAGGAGAAATGTGCCAGTCCATTCATTTTCTCTCCATGTAGACAGATACAATCATGGATAATTGTTCAAATGTGGTTCAAATTTAAAATAATAAGGTCAGTATATGGGCCAGAATCCTCAGACTTGGTTACAAGTCTCTCTGTGATGTCATCGAATAGCCCTTATATGGTCATCCCTGCACCAAAGTCCCCGCCTACTTGTCTCTCAGACTTAGGGGGAAACGTACAAGCATTGGCTTCTTCAAGGGATTTGGTTTGAATTTTCAACTTTAGTTGCTGTCACCTATTCAGTCCCTCATGTTACAGCTAACTAAACACACAGAAAGATTCTAGCTTTAACATCCAAAAAAAAATCCAGTTGGGTAAATGATGAAGAAGTGGACTATCATTAAAAATAGAAATGTTAAAATGTCTGTTGAGTTTCTCCAGTCCCGTATTTTTATTTTTTACAAAGCAGTGCCATTGTTCACGTCGACGCGATATGTGTAACTCTTCTGGATTAAAATGGAAGCTGTGCTCTTTAAAAACCACTTGTTGCCATGGTGAATCGTGCTACCTGAGCTGCACTGATGATGGCTTTTTATTTTCGTTAGGTACATATGCATTTAGCTCAAAGTGAACATACTCAGAGTTTAGTGTCATGGTCGAATTAGCTTCCCGTATTCCACATTTATTAGAAGGGATTCATTTTGCTGTTTTTTAATTAAAGTAATTAATGTGTTCTTTGTTGGTTACACAACAACAAGCCAACCAGACACGTGGGAGTGGTCGGAAAACCTGGCAAATACAAGGTTTCAAGAGGAAGGTTTGTGTGTGTTTGTTAAGTCGATTAACACTGGGCACCTCAAGGCATGAACCAGTTTTGTGTCTACACATAACTGACAACTTAAAACAATCTGTATCTTCAAGCACTTTGTTGCCAACAATCAAAGAAACATATCATCTGTTTCAATTTCTTTAATTAAAACACTTTTAAAACGCCAAAGAAAAGCTTTGACAGGTGTAAAATTGTATTTTTGCACCAACAAAGTGATGTTCAAAGAACTCAGACTTGCCATATCCAAGCATAGTGTGCATTGCAGACCTCATAATTTGAGGAAACTGGATAAGCAGAGGATTGAAAAAGAAGTGCCAGACCTTTCTCTGTAAAAAAAGAAAAATAATAATAATGTATCAAATGAATAATATCTAAAAGTCATGTCTTTAAAGGGACAATCGGTTGTTTTTTTGGTTGGTTGGTTGGTTGGTTGGTTGGTTGGTTGGTTGGTTGGTTGATTGATTGATTGATTGATTGATTGATTGATTGATTGATTGATTGATTGATTGATTGATTGATTGATTGATTGATTGGTTGGTTGATTGATTGATGTGTAATTATATCTTCCAACAAACTGATGTGTTCTCGTAAACCTGGATTTAGTCCAAGACAATTAATGTTGCTCCTATGTATTAACAATAAGATGAGAAGGCAGTAGTAACACTCTTTTATGAAGTGAGACATTTACTTGCAAGGAAGCATAAGCTGACACAGTGAACATTTATGCAAGTGCTTGCCAGGCAATCCTGCAGGGTTCATGTATACACTCCTTCCAACATTATACTGGGAAGTGTGTGATTACCCTTCTGCCTATCATGTGTTATGTATGTGGGTAGAGAGTGGCCATACGTGGTATGTCAAAGGAGGAGCAGAAGAGAATTTGTAGGTGTTGGAATGCTGTGGAGGCAAATTTTAATTTGCATCTCCACCTTCAGACTCAAGATATGATGGGTTTTATCATCTTTACAAGGTTCCCCTTCACCAAAGAAAGAGGCAACATGACCAAATGACCATGAACAAAGACCTGACACATGACTTGAAACTGATCCATCTAATCAGATGAAGCCCAATCCCAAGTGGTCTCGGTGGAAGGGTGCCAGTAAGAAGCCAGTATTAAGGAAGGGAAACAGGAAGAAAAGCCTGAGGTGTGCCAAATTACACAAGAGCTGCACTGAGACTCGGAGGCAGCAGGTCTTATGGAGTGATGAAAAAATCATGGAATCGCTCAGTGGTGTTTTCTGCACCTCCTGCAGCTGAAGGCAGTGCTCTGAAAATAATCAAAAGTACCAAAGAGCAGAAAAGGTGTGGGAGTCATTATCAAGCATCATGTGATGGTTTTCTGACACATGGTCACAGGAGGACATGATGAAGGCATGATTTGTTTGCTTAGAAAGCAACTAAAATGAACTGTAAATAGGACTATTTATTTGGATGCATGTTTGTGTCTGTGAAGGTGATGTGATATTTTTGAAGTTGCTGTTTCTATTATTTTTCACCTTTAGCCGTTCTTTTGCTCTCTTTGTGTTCGAACGTCACCACATATATTATCACAATGATATTCACACTACAGGCTCGAAATATCCTTATTTTTATTTTACTGCTTTTCGCACATTTTTATTGGAAAAAATGAATATAATGTTATTGTTTGGACAAAAGAGAAGGATTGGCTTGTTAGATCCTTCTCTCAGTGGGGACGGCAAGACAGAAAACAATTTGCGTGAGACAAAAGTGGGAAGTGAAAACAGAGAGGGTTTCAAATATTGATGCTCTGTTACTGAAGTCATTTATACACAACTAAATCAATCGTGCCATAGATGCAGTGACAGTACGTCTGGATGTTATTCAAAGCTTTGTACAGCAGATGGCACACAAAATATTAAGCTATAGTCATAAAACATAAAAGAGGCGTTTTATTGATGTCGTTTATCGACAGTTTTGCGCAGTTTATTATTTCAGTAACAGAAGTTCAGCCTTCACCAACCAACTAACTGCTGATATCATAGGCTGAGCGCACCCGCTGTTCTCGTCTGTCACACTGTCAGATTTTAGCAATCAAAAGAGTTCAATATTATTTCAATATCATGACGGCAATTTAAAAAGGAAAACAAAGAAAATGAATGCTGTTTATCTAATTTGTGTTTAATTAGAAACAGTGCCTGTATAATTAAAAGTAAAAGCAAACAATATACCATACCAAGAGAAAAATTGTTAGGTTGGTTAACGTGCTGTCCAAAATTCATTTCAAATATAATGAATTTTGGACGGCACGGTGGCACAGTGGTTAGCACTGTTGCCTCACAGCAAGAAGGTCCTGAGTTCAATTCCACCATCAGGCCGGGGTCTTTGTGTGTGTTTGTCCAGTCCAAAGACATCCAATAGGTTAATTGGAAACACTACATTGCCCATAGGTGTGAATGTGGGCGTGAGTGCGAATGGTTGTCTGTCTATGTGTGTTAGCCCCGCTACAGACTGGCGACCTGTCCAGGGTGTACCCCGCCTCTTGCCCTAAGACAGCTGGGATAGGCTCCAGCGCCCCCCCCACGACCCTGAAAAGGATCAGCATGTCATGGCTGTGGATGCATCGCTTATACTCACTAGGAATACACTACTCACATTTAAACAAAGACTTTCAGTCTTTTAAAATTGAAGCGTCAGGAATCAAAAACACATTCATTGTAATTGATGATGACTAACTTTTCAGCCTTGAGCCGTATCTTTTTCATTCTCTTCCTCTTTCCTGCATTTCTCTTTTTTATCTGATCGTCTGACGTTACCCAGCTCACATTTCCTCCCTTACTGAGGTAGACGGCATGCGCACGTTACTTCGCTGTTGTACGAGCCTAAACATGCCATGACCTCAAAGAGAAAGCACAGTGTGTGTCTGAGAGAGAGCTGCGCCTGGGCGCTGATCGAGTCGAGTGTCCGCAGCAGGCTAAAATGACCCTCACACTATTAAATGTCCCGGTCCTCTCTATGGCCAGTCCACTCCTTGGTCTGGTTGTCATTAAAGTGTTGAAGGACAGGAGATGCCATACAGAATAAGTATATTGATATTAAGCTGTAGTCACTGGCAACTTTTTAAAAAAACAATCTTGTCACTCTAGATGCATGTCTGCTTGCAAAACACATTCATGTCGGGCCACGGTGCAGGGTGATGAAGTACACGTGACTCACCCTGGAGGTTTGCCAAGAAGGGCTACGAGTAAATGAAGCATAATGTAGTTCTCTTGCCACTGTCAAAGACTCACATATATCACAATGATGTGTTCCAAAGCCATTAACAGTTCTGAACCTTAGGGAGGAATGATATTCTGCACTGATGGGCTTGTGTGAGTAACAAGCTTGCCCCCCTCTTCTTGAGCAGCTTTTTCCTTTCCCTCAGTGGACGGGCACCCAGTCCTATCTACCAGTTTCAGTTCTTTCCATACACTTTCAGTCAGATTGAGATCAGGATTCAAATGAAGCTATTTCCAAATGCTTAACTGTTGTCCTCCCATCTATTTTAGGTGCTTTTAGATTGTTCTTCAAGCATCTTTGACCTGCGACTGAGACAGACTGTCTGACATTGGAGGTATCTCTCCCTCGCCTTGATGATCTATTGATTTCATTGTACCCTGCACAGGGTACTCTGTTGTAGACAAAGCAGAGCAGGCCAGTAATACAACTAAATCTCCGCGTCTCGCAGCGGGAAGCTGGTTTGTTCTTCGGAAAGCTGTTTGTTTCTTTTGTGAATGTAGAACTGATGTGACTAACCGAAACGTTATGAATTTGTGTGGTCGAGTCAAAGGACATTCTTTCAGAAGCGCTGCGAGCTGCCAACATAAATTATGACACACTGCAGAGTAGGGATGGAAAGCGAGCAGTGGACAGCCAATACCGGGTTTTAGAATCAATCTGAGCCGCGTGCCTCCGAGGGATCAATTTGTTCTGATTAACGCTGGCATGTTTATCTGACAGTTGCTCGTTGTAACACAGCGTTGTCAGATTAATGACACACCTGAGTCTGCTTCACACTCACAGATGATACTAATTTTACACAGAAAGCCCAGGACAAAACAATAAGGACATTTATAAATAACGAATAATGATCATCTATCCACAATCATCCTATCCATGCCCATGGACATCATGCTGGGACATCATCCATTACACCCTGTTCACTGCTCTGCTCAATTTCTTACATGTACCACATGCAGAAACCTCGGCCAAACCAACTATATGAAAGTGTGAGCAGCTGCACCGGGGGAAGGACGGGGGGGCTGTGCAGCAGTTATTTTGACCATACTGGGAAGTTCCTCTTTCTAAGTCTGGGTAAATGTGAAGAAAAGTTTCCCCTGAGTTTGCTAATACTGATACCTGTGGCATCACCTGAAGACAATATTGTGCTTGATAATTCAGTTATTTGTTTTTTTTATGGTTTTAGCGTCCAGGATGTGGACATCGGTGGATGTGATCTTATAGATTTAACAAGAATTTGTCCTTTTTCACTACTGCTTTGTTTTACTCTGTGTCTGTCAATTATTTGTTCATTTCAGTGAGGTGTAAGTTTGTCTATATATATTGCGCTAAATCACAATAGCAGTCACCTTAATGACAGCGGAGCTTTTGCACACCTGAGTGCACTTTAGACCATGAGGTAGCAATCCCACAGAGAGAGAACCCCAACAATCAGATGAGCAAGGACTTGGTGACAGTGGGGAGGAAAAACTCCCTTTTAACACGGGGAAATCTCCAGCAGAACTGGGCTCAGGGAGGGGCGCCCATCTGGTCCAATACTGTTGTCCTTCCCTTATGGAAGGGAGACGGGATAAAAGGGAGCGAGAGAGCGAGAGATTAATAACAACTAATGATTAAATGCAGAGTGGTGTATAAACACATAGCGAGTGAAAATAGGTGAGAGAAGAAGAAACTGTGCAGACGCTAGACTCTGAGGACTTATCTTAACAAGTGGGTTAAAGTTGAAACCTAACATATAACCCCAGTTTTATGGTGATATATGGTGTAAATGCACAAGATCACACACACACACACTTATTTTTTGTTTTATTATTCTTATTTTGTTTGTTTTGTGTTTGCTTTTTATCTCTAAAATTCATTCTTTTGGTTATGGCAAGAATTGACTGGAGAGACAAAGTGACTAAAAGGACAAACTACACGTACTGTGATTTTGTGCATGTTGTGTTTACGTGTGCTGGTGCGAGGCACTGAGAGACGAAGACAGAAAGGGGAAGATGCAGAAGGAGAGCGCTCCACTGTCGGCTGTGACTGATGACTCATATATGGGATGTGCTCTTATACACAGGACTGCATTTCTCCCCACCCTCCATTCAGTTCTCGCAGGATTTTACCAGCCTCAAGAGCGTAGCTGATATTGTGATGGTGTGTGTTTGTGTGTGCGTGCACGTGTGCACGTGTGCATAATGGAAAAAAGATTTCCTAGAGACACCTGCCTTAGCTGAAATAATTGAAAAGATGTCTTTGAGTCAGTCTGCAGATGTTTTTCTCTTACTTATCTCTTAGCAGTCTTTGTTGACATAATCACCTCACTAAGTACCCACAGCTGGAGCTCATACTGAGTACTCAGTACTCATGGCTACATGATTACTGAGTACTGAGTAGTCCACCTCTGAGTACTGAGTACTCAGAGGTGGAATATCGTGGCTGGTGTGGTCCCGTTGCAAGATCGACCCTCTGGATCTTGAGTGTTAAACTCAGTCACATACATCTCAAGTAGGCCAGATAAGTAAGATATACTGACAGGGCACTTTGTTTGTTAATACAAATATCTAATAAGCCAATCACATGACAGGAAATCAATCCATATAAGCATGTGGACACAGTTGGGATGACCCACTGAATTTCAAATTGAGCATCAGTGGGAAGGAAAGGTGATTTACGTGTCTTTGAAGGAGCCATGGTTGTTGGCACCAGAAACTGCTGATCTACTGAGGTGCTCTTATATAACTGTTTCTAAGGTTTACAGAGAATGGCCTGGCTGCTTTGAGCTAATACAAAGGCAACAGTAACTTAGAAAACCACTTGTTACAACCAAGGTATGCAGGAGAGCATTTCTAAATGCACAACACATTAAATGTTGAAGCAATTTGGCTACAGCAGCAGAAGACCACACCACATATCACTCCTGTGTGCTAAGCACAGGAAACTGAGGCTAAAAGTCTCACTGGCTCACTGAAAAGGAGAACTCTGGTCTGATGAGTCTCGATTTCTGCTGCAACATTCAAATAGAAGGGTCAGAATTTTGGCATAAAAACATGCGATCCTGCTGATGGTGGAGAAATGGTGTGGGGGATTTTTTTCCAGTGTTCCCATCTTCTGAGCTCCACCAACACAGTCGACAGCTCTTAAACCATCACATGAGCTGTGTGACGTTATCATGTCAATATGTACCAACATATATACGTATCCTTGGTTGAAACATTACTAAAAAGTGCCCACGAGTGTTAACGCATGATATCACAATCTGTGATACCACATATTTACCTGTAAAAAAAAAATGTATTCTGCCATTGAATGTCATTTTTCTCATTTCCATAGTTTGTATAACCGTGAGGCGTGAGGGTGTTGGCAGCAGATCAAATGTGGGCGTATGGAGAGTACTTTTTGTTGGGTCACTTCCAAACTCATCCCGCCTTTCTACATAACTTGATTATTTCTGATGCAGCTTGTCTCTCCAGAACATTTTCATCTTGTTCTCATTTGTTGATGAAAGTATCGACACACATCATAGTTTGTGTCCTCGTGCCTTCGTTTTTACTTAGTTGTCATCTTATTTTTGCTGTCAAATAACGGTTGTTGACAAAAACGATGACGAAAATGCTTGAGTGGATTGTGAAGTCAAGAATTTTGAGGTGGAGATAACACCTCAACCCCCTTGTTGTGCTCCTTGAGTCATTCCTGAACCATTTATGCTTTATGACAGGGTCATTTATCGTGCTGATAGAGGTGTAGGAGTACTGTTTTCATGAAAAGGTGTACATGGTCTGCAACAATGTTTAGGTAGGTTATAGATGTCAAAATAACCTTCACATGGATGGCAGAACCCATCCAGCAGAACATTGCTGAAAGCATCAGAGTGCTTCTACCAGCTTCCTTTCCTCCCATAGTGCATCCTGGTGCCAGGTAAGGGGAGCACATATATACCTGCCCATCCATGTAAAGTACACATGAATCATCAGGCCAGACCACGTTCTTCCACTGCTCCATAGTTCAGTTTTGATGCTCAGGTGCCCATTGTTGGCACCTTCGGCAGTGGGCAGAGGTCATCATGAGCACCCTGACTGGTCTGTGGCACTGCGGACCCAAACACAAAAACACCGATGCGCTGTGTATTCCAGGATTACATTTTTTGATAACTTCAGCTACATTTTGTAATCGTCTGTTGGATCGGACCACAAAGGTCAGCCCTCGTTCTCCACATGCATGAATCTTGGCCGCCCATGACCACAATGAAGTGATCAGCAGTGTTATGCTACTCACCTGTCAAGTGTTCATAATTTTATGCCTGATCAGTAACTGCATACAGCGTTATCAGCCTGAAGTCCAACATGAGCACTTTGGTTTCTCATGTGATGGCAAACCAATGCAGACACATTGGCGCACAAGTATGAGTGTAAACAACGATGCTGCCCAATGACGTGAAGGGTTCTCCGATCTGTTATAACTAATAATTCTGAGAACCACTTTCCTGACATAAGCAGTCCTTCACAACAGCACAGCGCTTGTTAATGCAAAATTAAGGAAAAGTCCAAAGGATCGTGCCCTTCTCTTACGCCTACAGTTTTCAGCGTGAGCCAGTCTGCAGCATAGAACGTGAATAGAGAATAGTTTTCTCTGACGTTCTCATGTTCGACACTCTTACCCTGTTCTAACCTGATCTGAATGTTGCAAAATTCAAGGGTGCAGTGTGCATGCACAATAACCACGCAATCACCATGTCCCTACACATAAAAGTGGCATTCATAAAGCAGGAATCTGTGGTAAAAATTGGGAAGGCCCAAGATGCACCTCTGACTACTGGCACACACGTTTTTCAAGGAAGAAATACAAGCTGCACATTTTAATGTACCATAAAACAAAACTACTATTTACCATCCTTTTCATGGAAATCATTTAGTGCACACTAGTGCTGTGTGATACAGCACATTCTGGTATCAATCGGATTCTGATTAAATACAAAAGACACTACTGTCAATACCATATACAGCTACTTTAAACTTATAAACAGGGGAGAACAATGCGTTATGACTTATGAAATGAATCATCATCAATTTGCAAACTCTGAATACACTTTAGACTCTAATAAATGATTGTGATTGTTGCTTTCCACAACAATTAGTCAACACGACAAAATCTAAGGAGCTTGGAAAGAAAAGCAGCTGGACTTCTTTCAGGTAAATTAAAAAGACACTTCTTCTTTGCTGTTGTCTCACTGACTTACAACATGTCTGACAAGCAAACAGGGATGTTAATGTGTAGATAATGAAATGTGAGTGTTCAGCCCACTCATTGCTGAAAATGGAAACCAGGTTTGCATTTTTATATTTCTCGATATTTATAAAAGATCATCATGCAGTCCAGGAAAAAGAATGCTTATGCATATTTCTGCTTTTATGGCCACACATAGTTTTCATGTTTATGGCCCCACGCGTCATGAATATTGCATTATTATGGGTGTGTGTGTGTGTGTGAAGTGGATGAAAAGGGAAGCATTTGTGTATATGTGAAAGTGTCTGCCATGCCCTTCTCTGTGTAACATACAAAGGAAAAAGTTCAATCAGGCATTGGATTGAAGTCAGTGTGTGTGTGTGCATGCACAGGGTGAGATAAGAAGCTACCCTTTAAATGCCTCAAGTCACAGCTGTAGTGAGCACTGACTGATTTCACAGCCTCTGCACGGCCTGTTCATCTGTCTGCAAAAACATCTGCTGCATGTCTGCGTGTCTTCGGACATCTGTGACAGGTCAGACACAGATCCTGTTTACGGAGCGCGTCTCGTCTTCAAGGCATTCAGTCTGAGCCGCACGCTGTCTTTCGGTCCATTTTATGTCAACTAGTCTGGTAGAGGTGACCTTTAAGAGCGACACGTGACCAACTGTAGATGCTAACAAAAGGAATTTCTTGATAAAGAAACGAGATCAGTGGCAAAACAAAGAAACCTTTGTAGTCAGACGCTGTCCACCTCCCAAGATATCACAAAAGAGCCATCTGGACTTTGACTCAGATGAAAGCAGCTATAGCAATTACTGACCACATTTTTTTTCTTTGCAAGGTGCATGAGGTCTGTGCAATGTATGATATTTGCTGCATAGCACTGACACCTTAAAAGAAGGCTTTAACCACTAGTACCTGCTCTATATAATTTATACTGTAAAACAATACATTTTACCATGATGCATACAATATACAGTGTCCATTCTTGGTGTGTGTGATTGTATTTTACATTTTCCAACCGTTTTCTTAACCAATTACCCAAAATAGAGATGTGGAGGGCCGGTTGGTGATGGTGCCAGGCAGGAACACTCTGGACAGGTTGCCATTCTGTCACAGGGCTTAGTTTAGGCATGGTAGATAAGAAAATCTAAATAAAACTTCAGGTAGATTCATTTGATTTCTACAAAGCTAAATAAAGATTTCTTGATAAACAAGAATACTTCACAGCCCATTACTGTAACCAAGGTTTCCACTGCTGTCTATACTAGCAACTGAACCTTTTATAATATGTATAGTGGTAGAGGTAGCACTTTTATCAGCAATAGAGATCGACCGATCCTACATACAGTATCTCTATTGGTCCAATCCTGAGCTAAATTACTGGATATTGGGGAGAAATAAAAAAAAGTACAGTAATTTCCAGACTATAAGCCGCTACTTTTTGCTCAAGCTTTGAACCCTGCGGCTTATTGTCCGGTGCGGCTTTTCTAAGGCTTTTTCATGATTTTTGTGACATCGTAAGAGGATTTGTTTTGGTTTGTTCCGCCATTTTGCCTGGCGGAAAGGCACAGAAAAGAGTGATATGTTGGTCACATGTCCATCCGCCAACCAAAGTAGGCAC
>VURO01026581.1:4091-17732 GCA_015108175.1 Pelvicachromis taeniatus
AACACACCATTATGAGATGTAACATTTTGCGACGACCTGCGTTTCCAGGGGGAAATTTGAAAGAAAAGCAATTTCACATTAAACTATCTGACACAGTGCAGGTCTGTGGAGTGGAAGGGGAGGGGGGGGGGGGGGGGGGGGGGGGGGGGGGGGGGGGGGGGGGGGGGGGGGGGGGGGGGGGGGGCTGAGACGCAGAGAGAAAAGAGAAAAGTTAAAAAAGTACTGCATGCATGCTTTCATTTATGTTGCCGTTTCAGTTTTTTTCTTCATGTTTATATGTAGTCATGCGAGTTTTCAGAAAAACGCTCTATTTCCTCACTTTAAGAATTTTTTGCGGTTTTCTGGGTCTAATTTCAAGTGGTGGGATGAATACAAATAGGCTTAGACTGTAATTTTAATAGCTCATCACCACACTATTTCCCTCTGAAGCAAAATGCTGAGACATGTAAAGCTGAGTGATTAATCAAGTTGCACATCATCTGCAAATAAATGGGCTGCTTTTGATTTCTTTTTATTAATTTGTGCTGCAGTGATGTGCCATCCCTCATCTGTTTTTCTCTGTGCCCCTGTTGGATGACTTACAACTCCCTCACGCCTTCCTGTCTCTATAAAGCACTCATAATGAAAGATGCTTTCACAAATAGAGAAAGATAACACACGAGGCACTGAGATGTAAATTATACCACCTTCCCCATATAAACTTTACACTCTGACACTATCGTGGCAACACATTTTTAGCAGCGACTTCAGGACTTTTTTTCTCCACAAACTCAGTTTACTAACAGAATTTATTTTTGTCAACTTTATCCACATGTTACTCTTTTGGGATCCATGTCATCTACTGCATTATGCTTCTGGTATTGTGTTTCATGCTGTAATTAGTTTTTCTACATCGCTGGCCAGGGATCAAGAAAATAGCTCATCACTAAATATTCAACACAACACATATTCTCCATTAGATGCAATCAATTCTCAACGCGCCGATACATTTTCAGATGTATCGCATTTTCCCATGTTACACGGCGCTTAGTTAAATTCATTGCCGGTAGTTTGGTCTTCTCTGGGGAAACCCTGATTTATAAAGGGAAATGCATTGGATCATTTCTCATTTTAATAAGGTGGCTATAGTGGCATATTTCCCCGGGCACACTGCATTCATGGCAGCCTCGTCAACAGAAGGTGATATGGCATGTTTGCACATGCTAACATGTGCTAATTTAACACCAGTAGGACCAGTGAATGAAATTAACTTGTTTCCCTCAGACAAAGCTTTATATATTTTGTAACTGGATGCTGGAGTTTTGATCGTATAGATTAGCACAATACTGCAGAAGGGTCTCGTGATGTTTTGTAGAAAAAAAAGTCAGAGAGGTTTGACTGAAACGTTCCAGCGTGAAAAGAAAGACATGATGAGAAACAGGCTGAATCTACTAAATATATGCTTTTTCTTTGGGGGCAAATGCTGTTTTTCATCCAGTTGTAGCAAAGGACGCCAAAATCAGACGTTAATTTTAACACAGTGTTTATCTGCATGCAGCTGCAGCCACATGTGCATCAGCATCAGCTTGAAGGTGTCCGTCTTCCAGTGCACGTGAATGTTGCATGTTTGTATGTATGAGAGTAAGTTTATGTGCATCTTTGCATATTATTAATAGAAATGATGCGTTGCCCTATGCATTATTCACAAGCATTTAAAATAAGGCACCTGCCATATGGTCCCGGCATAAAATATCCATTTACTGGCACAAGAGCCGAGTTTATTTGATATCATCAGCAAATTCTGTTAACAAGGAGGAAAGAACAAGAGTGAGCGAGAGAAGCCGAGAGGAGAAAACAGAAGAGAGAGTGACTCCTGGGAGGTTTGCTTGCCTGTGGTACACTGAAATATCACCACCAAACAAGTTTCAGCCATTAAAATTACTCAGCTCTTTTGCATTTCACTGCATAATGTCTCATGTTCCCCCACAAGACACGTCAAACCTGACTAATTTTGTTACTTAATGATTTATTTTAACATCTACCCAGCTTAAAGTTGTAGGTGCACTGTTAATGCTCTGACCACTTTTCTGTTTGAAACATAATCCGAACAATTCATAATTTTGTCCAAAACATAGCACAATCCCTCACTGCTGTCCCAGATCTTTAAATTTGCGTTCAAAGGAAAGTCTTTGCGTCATGATTTATGCATTTTAAAGCATTATGTAGATTTGCATAATAGCTTTATACTCCACTAATAACTGTTTACATTTTCCTTAAAGTGCTTCTTTGCAAAAGAGCTTTCCGTTTGGAGATGTTTCTCCTACCTAAGCTCTTGATGGTCTGGTGCATGGAAGAGCTGGGGACAATAGGATGTAATGTAGTTTGTTAGAATCGGGCACGCTGATCTTACTGATGCCCTTTGATAAATGTTCTAATTAATCATAGTAATCCGAGAGATGCAGATACAGTAGTGCTTCAGAAGAAGACTAATCTCTGTGTGTGTTTGTGTGTGTGTGTCGGAGCGAGAGAGAGATTGAGAGGCATTATGAAATGTTTATTAGTGAGTGTATTTGAAATTGAAAACTAGATGTTAATCTGACCTTTCTGTCATCTGTACAACTCTTTGTTTCTCTCTAGTATTCCTTGGTGTGTCTGGCTTGTCAGCTTACCAGGTGCGACCCAACAGCATGTGTGTTCAGTGGCAGCCTCTTCTACATGCTACAATATACAGAATCTCCATACAGTCTACACTCAGTAAGTACTTTTACTCTTAAGGCCTAAAGACCTGTCAGCAACCCTCTGGCAGCCTCCATTTACTAGGAAAGAAAGTGTATTCTCAAACCGTTTAGCGAGTGGTTGCTAGCTGAGGGTGCTGCACCAAAAACTTTCCTTGTGTTTGCTTTGCTTGTTAGCAGATTGCAGTGTGGTTTGCACATGTCTCCAAGCATCGCCACTTACTCTCTGAGTGCCTTGCAAACTGGAGACAGAGTTTAGTTGCCTTCAAAGTTAAAGTTGTGCCTTCCTGCTGCAATCGACACGTTTCAAAAGGTCTCTGTTTCCGGATTGCTTCGCCATTTCACTGCCACCTGGCGAGTAGTTTGCAAGTGCTTGCTGACAAGTCGGCCTCTTAAACGCTGACCAGTCTCAAGGATTGCGTGAATGGGACGCCTTAACAGCAGCTGCCAGCAACATCCAGCAATCACATTATTGCCAACTGGCCTCCACACCTGTGTGACTGAGACCTTAATTAGATTTTAAACTGGCATATACTTGTATCTGTGCAAAATGTACATTTTTTATATAGTGCATTGATAATTTGACCTGCTACAAGCTGCTCACTCTGTCCTGTCAGCTGTGAACTTATACATTCATTACTTTGCTGAAATATTTTCTGAATCACACCTCACCTTTACTGTAGTAAAACTTCATTCCAGAAACAAGCAGGACTTCTCTGCAGAGACACATAATCAATACTTACACTTTTACTGTGCACCCCCCAGTTGTCCCAACATGTGAGAAACTATATTTTTGCCAGTTAAGTATCTGGAATACAGTTCAGTCAGTAAATCAAAATCTTTACTAGCGCTGTGTTATGCGGCGATGTGGCTGGATTGAGGCTCCGACCTTTTGAATGTGTGTCCTCATAGGTTTGCAGTGTCCTCATGAAAATGTCTCCTCTGTTTATTATTAACACAAAGCCCTGTCAGCTCAGGACACGTGTACTGGTTATGTGAACCTTTCACATTCATGCTGATTTATATTGATATGAGCATCTGGGGAAATAAGTGTTATATATATTTGTTTCATTCTCACATGGCACTGGTTTCTGCTGTGAGGGATTGTCATAAATCTTGCTGTTTGCAGAAGGGAAGGGAGATGTGATATGCTCAATAAATGACATGGGAGGAAACTGCTTTGAGAATTACGCATGTCATCGCATCAGAAATGAAACCAGGAAAGACACAGAGTGTGACCTTTAGATGCTGTTTAATGCACAGATCACCGTATTAATCAATGGAAAAAGGGAGCTGGAGGAAGAAAATGGGTTGAAGTAAAGGAGGGCGCACAAAAAGGAGAAAGTAGAAAAATATGTTTTAGTTCAACAGAATCAGTAAAAAGGAAAAAAGCTCTGTTTAACTCCAGCCTTGTGATAGTTTGCTCTTTCTCACTGAATCGGATGACAAAAATATAAAACCCACGTTGTGTTGACAGAGAAGTTTGGACCTCATCCTATCACAGAGAACGATTTCAAGTGGAAGCTTTATTTTTATTCGTCCCCAGGGGGCTATTGGCTGGGCAGCATAAGTTCATATAAAATCTAGAGCCCTCCTGATGTTTTTCAGAGATGGCTATCACGTAGAAAAAGCTGTATGGATTTGTGATATAATAATTTGTTAGTGTAGGCAAGTAATGCCTGAATTAGTGCTTAGTCCACAGAGTTGAAATATCAGTGCAGTAGTGTGAAAGTGAGCATAAAAGTGAAAACATATCATAGCAGGCAGGTTGGACTACAGTATGTAATTCATGGGTTTACATTAAGCCTGAAAATATCCTGTCATTTCTTCCTTGATTGCCGTTCAGTGAGATTCGTAGTTGGTAAATGAGCTCCGGGTTCCACCCGTTTGATTGGCCATGTGAAGGAAACCACAGGTGTGACTAATAACATTACCAATAATCCTCATTCGCTTTGGTGTGTAAGCGAGGCAGCGTGCACAACATCAGGGCAATGACAGCGCAGCAGCAAAATTGAATGCAGCTTTATTAAAATCAAACTGAATAACAGGAATGCGCTGTGTATGTATATCAGATCTCGGCTCTGCTTTAAAATAGATTTTTCCGAGCGCGCTCAGGCTCGTGGTTGCTGCTGATTAAACTAAATTGGACGCTAGCGTTGGCTGATAAATGTATTAGTGACACGAATAAATTCGGCGTGTGATTTGTGCACGCATTTCATTGCCTTTCGAGAGAAGAAGGCAGCAGGAAGAAGGAACATTTCTCTCCCGTCTTCCTCGCGAACTTTAAGACTCGTCTTTGTCTCTCCCTCTCCTGCCTGAGCAGCGGTGGGATGTTCAAGTCGAAAGTTTAGAGATTTGCTTTAATCCACGCAGAGCCAGCCAGCTGCTTAAACACCTTCTCGGATGGAAATGTGTAGAGCCTCGGTGACAGCTGTTTCCCTAAACTTTATTATCCATGGCTGCTTCCTGCGTGGAGGAGGAGCTAATTTGTCAACCTCCAAGATGAGAGACACATTAGGAAATAAAATTAGACTAAATGAAACTGACAAATGGCAGCCATTAGAGTGTGTACTGTATACGCGAGTTTCCCGTTTGTACCTTTTGGACTGCCAACATAAATTCTCATTTTCTCTTTTCTTCTCTGTGATCCTCTCGCTCTGCAGCTTGTCAAAACAGACACTGAAAAGAACGTGTCTGCAGTCTGCAATCCTGCGGAAATTGTCAAGAGAAGAGAAAAGAACTCAATAACGTGATTTATTTAGATTTTCAGTTGATTTAAGATGCTTTCCCACTCGCTTTGAAAACTCTCTTGTTTACCTTTTTGGTGACGTGAAAGCGGCACATGTAGCGGACAATGGATCAACCAGTGTGTGTGTGTGTGTGTGTGTGTGTGTTGTGCCTTCATCATGATAAATATGCCTGAGAATGAATCTTTTTGATGCATCACAGTTAATTCTGTAAAGTCAACGAAACACGAAGCTCCATCAAGGTGACAGGGCCATAAACCAAATAATAACATAATTTCCTTATGGATTAATAAAGTACTCTGATTCAAATCTGATCATGTTTACCTTAATCTGGCAGAAAATGTATTATTAACATTGTCTTTGACTTTCATGAGGAACGCAGAGGAAAATGAAGGTGTCTTTTGTGAAAGTTCATGTGAGAAGGAACGATTTCAGTCTGCTTGGCGTACATGACTTTAGTCGGGAATTTTAACCACTCTAAATCAGCTCTGTTATTTTTTTGTTGCCTTGCAGATGGTCAAAGACAGGAAGTGAGGCTGGGAGGTGGAGTTTCCCGACATTGCTTTTACGACCTCACTCCTAGCAGCCAGTACCAGATCAGCGTTCACACGCAAATACAAGAAACGGAGGGACCTTCTGTCTCCATCACTGAAATGACACGTATGCTGGGTTTATGTTTGTTGAATGTCATTGCTCCATAACGTTCTCATGTTTGCCTTTCTTATTCAAAGCGGTCGATCATCTCATTCATTTTTAAAGGGGTTGCAAGTTTTATTCTTATTTCTTTTTTACTCATTTCTCATCTGATGTAATCACTTTACGTCTCCAGCTTATGTATATTTTTCCATCTTTGCACCCAGTAGCCATCTTCAGTCGAACGTCTTGTAGCTTAAATTTCTTTCATTTGCGCAGTTGCACTCTCAGAAAAGATGTTGTGTTTGCGCAGTTCATTGGTCTGTTAATGAGGTGAACCACACAGCTCCTGGGATCAAGAAGACTTATGTCACCAGCAGGAATACCAAGACATGAATAGATAGATATGTTGTCATATTCACATTCGCCAGCTAATGTAGCAACACGTCTTTTGGATGACTTCAGCTGTTTCGGGAATAGTTGAAGGTCTATAGAAAGTGAAAATGAATTTTCACTGATGTATTCACAGTAAATGTCATTAATGAACACAGATAATAAGAGTGTGTCATGTGTCTCTGTATCAAAACTTTTAGCTGTCAGACACATCAAAGAGAAGCATCGACTACAAATGATCATAATTGTATTAAGTTCAGTACTTGAAATTGTACTTTGTTGCCTTTACACACAGCCAACACCCACCTTTTCATATGATTTGTGTAACTCTGTAAAAACTTGATGAAGGGTGAAAAGAAACAATAAAGACAGGAAGCAGCTTCAGGTAATGAAGCGGTTCTCTGCCACAAATTTCACCTGAACTCCTCACTGTTCATCGCTCAGCGACAGCTGCGTCAGTCAAGCAGATATTCTCAAGCAGGCCACATATCTTTGTTTCGTCGTGGTGGTACGGAAGCTGAAGAAGCATTTGTTGAGATAATCTCATCCAGTTTTACTAAGTATGTGTCGCTTCTTTGCGCAGTAGCAAATCTCTCTGAGATGATTCACTTTACTGCTCTGTGGTTTGACAGAATCTTCTCCAAAGTAATTCATCTGACACTGAGGCACGCACTTTAACTTGGGGCTGTTTTTGAATCTTACAGACAATAGATACTAGACTGATGAAGAAATTACTTCTGCTGTCCCCAACTTAGGATGCGTAGAAACACTTTAGAAAGTTCAACTTGTTAGTTATTCCAAAATGGATCAAAAGACAAACTCAATCAAACACAGAAGCTGTGTTTACAGTATCTACAGATTGCATTAGAAAGGTCCAGAGCTCGGTCACTGGAGGAAAGGTTAATAGAAACAGACCTGTGCTATGCCTCAGTGTGCCAGCTGTGTTTGTGTGTGTGTTTGTGGTCTGCATGTAGACCCCATTGATGGTGCCACTTGTCACTGTCGTCATGATTGATGACCTTGCCTTGTTTCTCTGTGTCTCTGTGTGTGTTTGTGGATGCTTCCAGTTGCAGCACCCACACAGGCGCCAACTGAACCACCCACTACGGAGCCCCCACCTACAATCCCACCAGCCAAAGAGGGTGAGCAGAAGCTTTTAATACGCTTATGTTCAAGTGTGGTGAATAATCCTTGAAGTTGACGTCTTATTTTTTTTTAAAATGTATTTTCAGTGGAAATATGACATCCTTATTCCCACCTGGCGTATTCACTGTGTACTTCCAAAAACAAGACATTCCTTCACTTAGTTTGTTTGCATACAAAAAAATGTGCATTCAGTAAAACTGATGCACTTAATTGTTGTTTTCGAGGAGGTTTTGAAAAGTCTATTTTCGCTGTGTGCGCGGGAAAAATGTGACTGAAGCAACTTAGGAAAATGAATGTGAGACAGAAGAGTGTGTTTAGTGGATATATTGGGAAAATGATGCCAAAGATTGAGCTGCCAAAGGAGAGGAAAAGGGAAATACCAAAGAGAAAGTAGTGATTGAGGGCGTGCAGATGGTGTGACAGAGGAGGATGCTAGGGAGACGGAGGCATGAAAGAAGAAGACACAGTCCCCAACATGCTATTCCCCTCTGCCATGGTACTGAAACTGAACACACACAGTAAATTATAAGGAAATATGGCGAGTGGGCTTGTAAATTTAGGGTGCGCTAAAGGAAAATCTCAGACATTTTTATTCCACAATGATTTAATTGTGTGAAATATATATTGAGACAGCTGCAGCTAACACCAAAATGAAGAAAAGTAACTCCTTATCGTATTACCAACAGCTCAGCTCAGCTAATCTGATCTGATCACTCCCACTCAGCTTTAGCTTAAGTATATCTCCTCAAACCAGGGAGCCCGATCCAGCTACCAGCTCACTCTTACATGCAGGGTACACCTGACTCACCGCTAACCAGCAAGTTATTATACCTGTGAAGTCGTGTTTTTCTTCACTGGATCAATTATTAAGTAACATTTAGAAAATGAGCCTTGGTCTATGTTATAAAAAACATGGTTTCAAATAATCCCAGCATCATATCTAATTTAACATGATAAAAAGACAGCATGTCAAATTAAGGCTTTTGAACAATAAAAAAAATAGACTAATGAATAATGAACTTTTTAATAACACTGTGAGCCTTTGGAAAGCAAGGAGTCTAAATCCTCTGTTTTTAGGTAAAATGCCTATAAAACCATATGTAACATAGGATTTTGTGCCCTCTTTTATCAGGTGACAGGTCTTTACAGCTGGCAGGCCAGTTTAGCTTTGGGCTGTTTTACTAAAGGGCCATGCTGTTGTAATGCATGCAGATTTAGCACAGCTGACAAAGCTGCCCATGCTGGACAGCAGCACGTGTTGCTCCAAAACTTGTATAATTTCTTCAATATTAATCAGAAGAAATGATACAAGTTCAACTTTTCTTTTCTCTTTTTGATGCTTTCAAGTTAATATTGTGTTTAAATGATTTCCAATTCAGTCTTGATTAGCACACAGCTTCTTTCCTTTTTTTTTTTAGACATAGTTGTGAATGGCTCATGAGTTAGGACAAGCAAAAATGTTTTTCAAATGGTTTTTCAAATCGAAAAGCTCAAAGAACGAAGGGGTTTGAGTCCAGCACCCTTTCATCGACTACCCAGACAGTCTTCGTCCTCCTCTGTTCCTGTCTGATGAGCTCAGGTAAAAGGTCGCACCGCAACACGAGGTCCACAAAAGTGAAAGACACACCTGCTGAGCCCGCCTGGAAGCGCTTCTGTCTAAGTTTCTGACCTTTGTCAGACCAGCGCCTCCATCTGTAATGACAGGCAACCTTTATTCGGGACAGAACAGCAAAGACGGGAGAAACAGAACACAAGGACCGTGTTTTTTTCTTCTAAGTAGGGAGAAGAGAAAGAAACAAAGTTAAGCAGTACGAAGAGATGGAAAGAAAATTGCTAGAAAATGGACAAATGTTCAACACAGACAGGAAACACAAACAATCCTCAGTAACACTGAAGTTTTCTCCTCTGCTTTGTCGCATTTACAACAATTTCCCGGAATTTATGGATCCTGACATGGTCATAAACAAGGTTAGAAATTTAGCAAAGACTTGGAGGTTGCAGACTTGTTAAAACCACAAAACAACTTTACAGCAGTGATGATAAGGCTCCTGGGAGTCATCGAGAAACCTGAGACAAATAAAAGAGGGAGAAGTCGCTGCAGGGCCGCGGACATATAAAAGGAGAAAATGCACAAACAGACAGGACAGAGATCATTTTGTGTTTTGTGTGTTAAAATGTGTGTGCACCTTTAATCTTATGAACTCCACAGTTGGCAGATTGCTCTGAAGACCCGGTCTTTGCATATTTACCCCTTTCTAGCAGATGTATATTTGCAGGGCTTCACACTTTGCATATTTACTCTGAGTCTGAATATATTAGGCAGCCAGTTAATATTCCACTTATGCTTTGTCCTCCTCTGACATTCATTCTGGATGAGATTATTTTTTTAGTGTAGACACAAAGCGTTGTTCTAAATCTATACCCCTCCCCTATCTGTCTGAAGTATGTAAGGAGGCCAAGGCTGACCTGGCGTTCCTGATCGACGGCTCCTGGTCCATTGGAGACGACAACTTCATGAAGATTACACGTTTCCTCTACAGCACCATGGGATCGCTGGATCTGATTGGACAAGATGGCACCCAGGTCAGTCACATGACAGCATTTTTAGTGAACTCATGTTTTAATCATTCATACCTATTTTCCCCAAAAATCTGTCATTACATGGGGAAAGAAGATTTATGGACTAAAACGTCATGCTGTCTTCCTCCTCGCTCTGACTAACAGTGAAGTCTTTGCAGGGCTTGGATTCAGTGGGACTGTTAGTGGTTGTTGTGTCTAGGCTAAATTCCTGTATGTGGTGAAAATGACCGTTTTGCCAGTTTACACAGTTTAACCAACAGAAATCCAAATTGTACCCAAGGCTTTTCATTTCTGTTCAATCTCTTTGCAATTTATTCTCTTTGTTTAAACATTTTTCCTCATGGGAAATATGATGTAAAGCAGACAGTGGGGCTCCAGCCAAATGCACCCACACTCAAAACCATAATAATGAGGGAATAACATAATTGCATATCTGAGTATAATCTGAGGGTTAGGAACTCTTTCACAGACGAGAGAATTATGTGTATGCGGGTGTTAATCCCTGCAAAAAGATAGATTACAAACCCCTGCAGCTCCAGCCAATTACCTCGTCCTCTCTCCTCCACTCATTATGAACTGCTGCCAATTTCACCAATAGCCAGTCACCAAACAGAGAACGAAAAACTCTTTTTAATTTTTGCTTTAGGATCTGCTAAAGCTAGACAAACATTCAGCGGAGAGTAAAATAATGGAGCTTGGATGCTGATAATGAGAGGATGGAGGGGACTTATTGAAGAGCCACTTAGTTTGTGTAACCTACAGTTTTTTTTTTTCTTTGTTTCACAGTTATCCACTGAAATTTGATTATAACAGAGATTTTAATAATGTAATGTATCTTGGATCACTTGCGTTTCATCTTCATCCTTCGGCTCATTTATTGTTTGGGGAAGAAAGGTGCTGATATTGGCATTCATTGATATTAGAAGGACGCTCTGGAGGATACCCCTGCCCTGAAAGACTCCCTGAGAAATCAGCAGGACCAAAGCTTTATATCTGTTGAAGAGTTTGGGAAAGTGAAAAGAAACTTTAAACTCCCTGTGAGTCAATCTTTGCTTTTTGGAATGACTTCTTGTTGCTGAGCGGTGTTGAGTTAACTCCACTCATTTGTGGCCACCGTTACAGAAAACAATAATTTTCCTGCAAAAATTGTGGTTTTAATAAGTTGAGTGCAGATGCATTAAAGCTGGCATAAACAGTGAGCGGTTCACACGCTGACTAATACACTCTCAACTTGATTGTAGCACGACCAAGTAGAGGCAAGAAAATCCCAGGACTTTATTTGTTTCTATTGTGCTTGGCAGCACTTCATTTGACTATAGTTTTTTTTTTTCCCCATTAAAATTGCAGAGAGTTTAAAGAGTTAATGAATGTCAGAAAGCAGTATTTGTGAGAATAGCACAATTATCTCGGAGCTAAATGAAAGCAGTATGCTTTTAACAGAACAAGGCGATGTGCCAGTGAACATCTAGGATGGTTCAGTATGGGATTCAAAATCGTTTGTGTTGATAAACAAATGGAAGTGGTTTCAGATTTGGCAAAATGCTGTCCGACTGTCTTCAGCTGTAGCAGCTCTGCTCCACAGCAAATTGACTTTATACAGCTGGAAGAACATGAGAGCCGTTTTATTTTGAGGAAACTCTTCTGTCACTGTTCTGGATGCAGTTGAGGTACTGAACCCAGAGGTCTTTCGATATGAACAAAAATACATTTTCTGACTGCAACTCCATTTCTGTTCCCTACGCACAGTACATGTGTGTGTGTGTGTGTGTGTGTGGCTATGCTGGGTGTTTTTTGTGTGTGTCTTTTCAAAGTCAAAAGCAAGATTGCTTTGCTAAGAAGCGCTAAAAGCTCTTAATGCAATGCTGACAGGTTGTTCGCTGCACTTGTGTCCGTCCAACTTCCTTGCAACTTACTGTCACGCCGCTGCCCACCAAGCATGCCACATGTCACAACCACTTTCCCCTTGAGTCATCAGGCATAGACTCGAACATGCACTTTCAAGCAGTCACTCTCACACGAAGCTCAAAATCGCCAAATGGCGTTCGGCACTTATTTTATGTCATGCATAGTCAGCCGTGCACGCACTGGGCAATCAGGGAGGAATCGTGCATACTGACTGATTGCTGCAATGTCAAGGAGGAGAGGTGAAGAGATTTAGAGAGACAGAAAAGGACAAAGAGGAGTGTTTTCTTCACATCCTTTTCACTGTGTCATTACTGGGTAATTATGGTGCTAATGACCCTGTAACTTACACCTGTCAACTTTACAAACACTCTGTCATATACTCCCCCCTTTCCTCCACTTAGCTCATCCTTTTCTGTACAAAGTGGTGCCTAAATCAGCAGGACTGAAAATAAGGGTTAGAGATTGATTTCATGCTCACCAGTTTTAAACAGCTCTACAGTTTAACGCCTCGCAAGCATCCTTAGGGATCTACTGTGGGTCTACTTGGGGGATAGAAAACATTTTACAAAGTGTCATAAATTGATAAGGAAATGAAAAGAAATACTGTTAAGAAGCCACGGAGCATGATATTTAACAGTGTTTTGATAACATTCTGCTGGCAGAATAGTGTACAAGTTGTTGTTTTTTTTGCTGTAAATGAATGAAAGTCACAACATTTGCTGGAAAAGAACACCACGGCTCAGGAAAAAACTTTCCCTGAAAAAAATGATACTAAACCTGACAGCACAGGTTGCAGTTGTTGTGAGAAGTAAAGGCTGGGAAAGATGTGTGGAAAAATCAGGGAACACAGAGTCCAGTATGCGGTTCAGAGGTGTCTGAAATCTGAAACTAGCCTGGAAGTATAACAGAAGGAAATATGATGATTCTGAATTAATTCAAGGCTGGTAACTAAAATAAAACTTAAGATCTGTAAGAGCGGGTCTTCCCCTGATATTGGTCACAACAGTATCTAAATAATGCTAAATGCTAAGTAGAAGGATTTAAGAGTGTAATAACAGACTGAAACAGAAGATGGCAGCACTGCATGTACAAGGATGCCAGCTGCCGTTAAACCCCGAAGAAGAAGAAGCTGTGTCCCAGAATTCATAGCGCGGCCCTGCTCAGTTTTCAACAATACCTGTGGCTAGTTATTTTTAATATTACTCTTATTATTCTTTCTGGGTCACAAAATAAACGTTTAACATATTTTCAGGCGAGAATGTAGCTGTGTAAACCTCAAATATCTGCTCAGTTTATCAAGACCCCACATATTTTCAAAAGCGCTCCCTCGTTTTCGGAGACGTCTGTTACCCACCAGCTCCATAGCTAGCCGGGGTTCAAGGCTCAGTATAGCCGGTGAGAACAGCGGACTCCCGGCAAAACGTTTTCAAACCCACCACCGTCTTTCGCTACTCAGGTTAAACATGATATATAAGTCAATTAGATAACTTAAAAATTTTATTGTTTGGCTTTTTTTTTGTATT